>LUCH01006786.1:21254-34186 GCA_013368495.1 Paragonimus heterotremus
GCAGCTTGCTGACCGACTTGTCGGAGAGTGCGGACATTGAAGGCGCCAATGTTTACCAGTTGTCTTGGCCTCAGAAAACAACAATCGCCCGAAGGCATATGGAAATCAGAAGCAATAGGAGGTAAATCAGTAGGAGAAAGTCGAGATCGGTTAGTAATGTCACTGTCGAGAGAACGATAACTTCTGATACTTCCCGGTCGTTTATGCCGCGGAAGGGGGTTGACTTGAGGGACCCCACCCCGAGCCCCTGACTCAAAAGTCTGACCTGCGAGACAACAGGATATGGGGTTTTCTTGGGAGACCCCACCCAGAGCCAATGACTCAAGGGTCTGACTCACTTGGCAGTGAGGGGCTTACCTAGCCCGAGGGCGCAGTGAATAAGACATTGATGTCTGATTCTGAGCACTGCTGCGCGCAGCGGATGTACTCGAAGCTGTATCAAGCTTTTGAGAGATAACATGTTTTTCGACCGTATTGGACAATACGCCGGCGGTCACAGTCAACCGTTGGGCGATCGGGAAGCTCTTTGTTGGAGGCTACTTTTTCTAACCCTCTTCTTCCTGATACGGAAGACAGCAATGCCGCAACTATAAAAATAGTTCTGATGTACGTTCATAAGATCGTGCCTCACTACCTAAGCACTCCTACGTGGTCAGTAGTGCGACACACACTCATATGAGTGTAACTGCTTCTCCTCTGACTGCTCCTTTTTGGCCTGTCTGACAAGTTTTCACCTGGAAGGACCGGAATCCTAGTCAGCATAGTCCGCCGGATCAAAACAGTACACAAACCCGACCATCTCGCCAAGGTAGCAATATAGGTCGGGTAACATCACATTACCTGTATACTGGATTGTAAACGTGTGATCATGACCTTATTTATCCACTGCAGTGTGCTTGATAAGAAGGTACTATGGTTCGAGCCATTGCAGTCCTGTTATGTCCCTGAGTTGTTGAACAGATCAGCTAATCGTATATCCAATCACGCGATTCGAACTGAGAAGACAAACAAATCTTGACGCAATGTTTGTCGATATGAAAACGCTCGTTAGAAGATGAACACTCAGAGTGATGCGATAAAATTAGTCCACAGTACTGAAGCACCAGTGGTGAGCTACAATGTAAGTGAAAAACAATGTGAAGGTGCGGTAATTGAATGCAGTGGGTTGTTTGGTGGTTGTCCACCTAACACCTTCCTCTTGAGTTTATTGCTTGTAAGATCGTTCTAGAGGATTTACCTGCATGTACACGACCTGTCTTCGAGAACGATCCGTCCATCTTCTTAGCGTGCAGGTGGTTGGAGGATGTGCCTCTGGATCTGGAGCGGCAGCCGAAACATCTTGAGATAGGTCGAATGTATCCAGGAGAACATGCAATGGAATGACTCGGCTGGACGGGACGATCACCGGTTGGAAAGAAGGACGCAGCTGAGTCATACAAAAAATAGAAACTAATAACGATCACTCGAACGACTGTGAATTTTGAAATAAAGAACTGGACCAGCTAAATTTTCAGCTATTAGAGAATGATACATTTGTTGTCGTATGGTAGGCTGGCACATGCGTTGGCAGGGTACTGTGAAGTCACCCAAACCTAACTAACAACTATCAAGACCATAAATGGCTATTGTAAGATTCGTAACCGATGTCTTCACGAGCGTAATATCTCGAGCCTGTCAAAAACGGTTAAATATCTGCATCGCCTTGTAGACTTTTGCTTAACATCGAAAACGTTATACATGCTAAACCCAAAGTTCATTAGCAACTAAATAAAATGAGAGCTTGTGTCCTGCCGCTAACAAAGAATGCCCCAACAAAGTTCGGACTAGGACGGTACATCCGATTTATTACTCAAAATTCCGTCTCTCTGGCTAGTTTCGAGGATACTAACCACTTTCACTTTCTACACCTAGCTGAATCTCCATAGCTTTATTGTGCAACCTATATATGCTACCACTGCGGTTTTTCACAAGCATACTTTGCTTCAAAGCTGTGAAGCGTACTCAAAGTGCCTACCAGAGCGAGAGATGCTGGTAAGTAACTTGAATGCGGTTTGCCGCTTCAAAGTGCAGAATGTCTTTGCAGATCTGCAGTGATGACAAACATGCTCCATGGTTAATTGTTGAAAATTGTTGAATAGTCCGTGTACGTCTGGGTGGATGATATTGTCTTTGTCTCATTCTGCTACCTTGATGTGGTGAATAAGCACGTTCACTGATCCAGAAGGCTTTGCTGACTAGACCTTCGGTCTTACCAGTACGAGCGTGTCCGTCATGCCAAAGAGGAACAATGTGACGACCTGTAAAACTCGAAGTTTTATATCGTACTTCTGACTGTGTGAGAGCATTTACATCGTGAAACGCGATCCTGAGGGTACACAGCAGAACCGTTTTTATTTGTGTAGCATTGGTGATTGCCAATGCTAGCGTATTGTTTCATAGGGGTGAAAAACTTTCACTATGATTCAAAAGACTAATATGGCTTTGATTGCGTCCACTGCGTGCAACAGTGACTAGAGTCAGAAGTCATCATCTTATTCACTGAACTTTTGAATCAACCAAACCCCACATTGCCAAACGGACCACACTTAGGTCACTGGCTCTCGGTGGGGTCCCTCAACTTTACCTGGTTCCGTTGACTAGGGTCCTCCAGGTTGGAGGTTGGAAAAATGCTGGCATCTTTTCCCAGAAAAAGTGTCTGCTTTGGTACGCTGCCACCCACCTGCTATCTTGCGGTACAGGCTTTTGAGCGAAAGGATTTGGTTGAGAACCCTTATCGTTCTCCTGTCTAGGTCTGGGCGTCCTGGCAGTATCTCAGCCCACATACAACCATGAGTAATCATAACATAAGTAATTCCATACTGCATCGGCCGTCTCGCAGTATAAACCGGGTCGCCCTATCTGCTGCATACAGCAGGGTGGATAGGCGAAAACATGCTACTGCTGACCCCTCTCTCAGTCCTATCAAATTCAGCCCTCAGGCCCTTCCCGACCTCCATTTCTGATAGTTACTCATGGACGTTGAATTCGCTGGCTAGAAACGCCTTCCGAGTCGGCAGTTTGTCGAAATCGTTGAGGTGCATGCATATTCAATATTCTTTTTTCCCTCGTTTTTCCTTGTTTTTTGTTTCTTTTTTTTGTTTGGCGTGGTTATTCTCTGTTATAATCCTCGACACTGTTGCGGAGAACGCTGGCTCGAGCCATAACACCATCTAGGCTTCGTCATGTCCGTTGTAAGTGAATAAGTCGGATATTTTCCATCTTTTTCCGTACTGTCTCAAACTTGCCAAATAATACCCCTTCGATGTTACAGTCGTTCAACTTTTCGTCAAACCAGAGGCCTACATTTGTCTTATTAAAGTATCGTCAACGGTCACTCATTATTTCGTTTACAACAAAAGTGGTGAAGATGGGCAGCCCTGACGAACGCGGCTCTCGATGCTAAGTTCGTCAGGCAACTTTCTGCACATCACCTCGAACTGAATTCTGAGCATATGTAACATGTTTACATACTTTTTTCGGCTCATCCTTGCTTTGAAGCGGTTACAGAAGCACATATCGGTCCACTGAGTCCAACGTGTTAATGCGGCATAGAAAAATGTGAATTATTGATGAATGGTGACAATCTTATCTTTACATCCTCATCTTAAGCGAAACCTTACTGACTCTTCCAGGGCTGCAGAAAGTCTACCGATACTGTACGTAGAAGCTCTAGTTATGGCCAGGAACACGCTGGCTCGTGCTAATTTTCTTTATACAATATTTTTACGAACAAACGTTTTGCACACGACTTTTCCGTTTGTTATCCGCCTATTCCCAATGTGTTTCTTTCATTCTTTGGAATAAAGTTTTCATTCATTTTGAACCGAAGGGCTCTGTGCAAGAATGTGTACTGCAGCATGTTTTGTGAACCTTATACCTTGAATGATCCTGCTTTTACAGGGTTCTGCGCTAGCTGCCGTTGAGATGTGTTCACTAATAATGAGGAACGTCTATCCATCTTTGCCTTGGATATTGTTCATCCTAGAAGTCGGGTCACCACAGAAAGGCTCTCTCTTCAACAACATCGTTCTGACAAGTTTATACTGCATTCTAAAGGTGAGCTATAGCATTTTGATACATGCAAATATTTGTGATGGTGAGTTCGTCCATGCACCATTAGAAGCTACTTGCATGAACTTTGTCATCTATTTTGTTTTTGCTTATCTGATCAGGTGTTTGTTTTATTTGTACCGCAACCATCACTTTTCCACGGTAATTGTTATGACTGCAATCAGCTTAAATTGAGTGGACCTTATTGATCCGAACCCAATCTGGACAACAGAGTAGACGTGAGATCTGAAAGAACTACGTATTGACACCCAATCCAGAGAGGGAGTACAAGCGATGAACCTCAGTATTTATAAATAACTGAATCGTAGAAATTGGTTCAGTAAAAGGTCAGTGCATTAGTCAGTAATAAGCTGGTAATAAGGTAGCAAAAGCTTTTTTTGCGGTAGTAACGCAGAAGGTTCGGAATTTAGAAATTTTGAAATATTTTCAAGATTATCCCGAAAACTACAATTCTTAGGGAAAATAGTACATTCCCCAGCATTCGCCACCTTTATTAATGTGGACTCGCCTTTTGCCTAGCTGAGAAATGCCTGCATTTGTTTAGGCGCTGTTGTTTTTTAACCCACTCATAGTATGGTGGATGTTATGTTTTCACTGATGTTTTATGTCAGTATTGCTACCGATCATGCCAACCATTCAGTTCGGTATGCTGAAGCAATTGCAAACAGCCGGTCCAATTTTAGTTGATGGTGCATTTTTAACCAAGTAAACCTACCAAATGTTTCATGTAATGACCTAGGGGAATATAGTTACCACTTGTTGTATAACATGAAGATAGTAGAGGACACAACAAATCTTCAGATTGCAACTTGATGTCGGCCCAACAATCTTCGTTTAAGAACAGTTGTATGCTATAATATATGGTGCAGAAGTAAACTCTGACCATTCGGTACTGTGCATCGAATAGTCTGTCGTTGTGTGACGGCGCAATTTGTGAGGACCGCTACATATCTATAGATGTTATCTGTTCACAGCATCCTTATGTCTATGATACTGCATGCTTCCCCAATAAATCCTGCATGTTGTTGATGGCCGAATTTAATGTTAGTGAGTTAATCCTCCGCGTGTTATACGTGTGAAATATAATTTCTTTGCCGCATCAATACGCGTTTTGAGATTAAGGTCGCGGATTCGAGTTTCCCACAACATACTATCATGAAAGTCGTCTTTATCTGGTTGTCTAAAACGGCCATAGTGTACCAGTACTGGGTTGCTACGTCTTTGATACTATTGTTTTCTTTATTTTCTCAGATGGCCTGCTTACTTTATCATGCACGCACACTCAAAACAACGTGTAGAATACTATCTGGTCCCGTGAGTTTATTTTCGTTCTTGCCGTGATCTACTGAAATTAAAATGAGCCTGTTTATTTCATCGATTTCAAGTTCGACCGTCAAATCTGTATGTCTTGCCGTTTTGACCGCAATTGATTCTCAGCTTACAAATGATTGGTGCTTACTGTTGCACTTACATCCCGTTGCTCACATTATGTAACAGCTAGAATACAATTTCTTTTGTAAGCTTGCCGAATGTTTTGTTAACAGTATCGTCTCATCTTACTGATCCAGGTTTGCAATGTAACCGTGTATCTGACTAGTCCCAGAAAACGAAACAGAGTAGTCAGATTTGCCTAGGGCTGTGCATTAAACATGACCTAAATGAATTGAAACTTAGAAATCGTAGGTTTCTGACTATCTGCTTATCGTTGTTAGTGAATCAATTGTCCTATCTAAATTTTGCTCGATCACCACATCGTCTGATTTTCCACTGGTTTAATCTGCTGATCCAGCTATATTGTGAAAGCACTACTAACGGATAATAGACACATACTATCGCTGTTGCTATCATTACGCGTCGCCCACGTATCTAACAGTATGCTTTTGACGTTAACTAGAATCTATCCCGTTAACGCATATCACGGTCCCAGCTATGCGTACGCTTTCCACACTTGAGCGTACGACGTCCGAGTTGTGTTAGGTGACGATGATTAGGATGGCTTCGCCTATTAGCACCCACTGCTGTATTTATAATCATCCTCTGCCTGTGACTGACGACGAAGTAGTGTTTGTACTTTACTTCAGTTTGTTTTCATTCTCGATTGTTACTCCGGCCTCCATTAAAACACCGTTGGACTTCGGCTGACGCACCTTCAATGTTCCACACTTCGAAGGATCTCAGACCACTACCATTGCGCTAGATACTTAAAGCTGATCATGGGATTCTCGGTGTTTGTCATTGAACAAGTCTTCCGGATGCTGTTGTATGAGCCACCAGGGAGTGAATTTTTTAGTGCTCACATACATCCACCTACGTCCGGAGTGATCGCTTTCTCAGTTTGATCTCTCACTCTCCCGGAGAAACGATAGATAATCCCCTTCCAACAAGAGAATCTTAATCACTTTTTATTGCATACCGACCGACTGGAAAGATTCATGCCCAGCCTTAGCTGAGTCACGCGCAAATCTGTTTGTCTCTGCTACAGTGGAGATTTTATTGTTGTCCCGAAAATCTAAAGGGACAAATATGGATTTATATTATCAAACGCATATCACTGCTGTGACTACACGCCTCTGGTACACGTACCATGAATTTGTCCTAGTACAAACTAAGGTGGACAGAGAGCCGATCGATTGAACGTGCCACAGGGACCGAGAGGAAGGTGTTAATTATGTGTAGCGGGTGAGATGCAGGTGCAAAAGACAACATTGACTCAGTGCACATAGAGCTCCACCACACACTGTTAACTATTGTGCTTCGCCATATTAGACAGCTTCCTTGGCCATAAATGTCCATAGTTTTCCGGACCTCAGCCAGGGACCGAGAAAATAGTACAGCAGTAAGTTCCGATCCCAGAACTATCATGTACCGAAACCAAGTCTTACATTGGCTGTTAGGCTACCGCTTCCAACGTAACCCACCAACCACAAACGAGGCGTAGAGTGGTAAGCCGTGAGTTGCCAGTTGCCCTTCTGTGTGCCAGCTGCAAATATTCATGAACTCGTCATAATCACGATCCACATAGAGCCATCCTAATATCTTAGTTTGTCTTCCGGCCTCAACTCTACTCTCGGTATATTCTGAAGCATTGTTTATAACCGTATAAAGGATGAGTTCTTTGCGTATGCTTACTTGCATATGCTTATTTTCTGCTACGCTGATTATGGACGACTACAAGTTCTGATTGCTGCATCTGAGCGCTTAAAATGAACTGGATTCAAATTGATGAAATGCAAATTCCAGCTTTTTTCCAACTCTGTATGTTATCTTTACTGTGAGCTCGAATTTATAAGATTCACCTGATAAAGCCAAGTCCATCTTACAAGCCTAGTGAAGCCCAAAAAAATACTAGTGAGTTATGGTGAAAATCTATTCGATTCACCGCTTATCCAAACCCCGACACAATAGGAGTTCTAACAAGGAACCAATCCAAACGTCCCGTTGAAGATACTACACTAGGATTGGACGAACAGTCTCAATGTTACGCCTTCTGTGATTCGCTTATTTCTTTGTTCCCTATTACACCAATGAACGTTCACTTTGACTCTGTATGTGCTAATACGACCAACCAATGCGTGACTATGATTTCTTTAATACTGTTGTACATCCATAAATTCGGCTTCTTGGCTCATGAATACGAACTGCTTACTGCAACTAATACGAGGTCTTCTCCTTATTACTTTGCGTGGGAGGTTTCAATTCAAGTACGATTTCTAGGGCTATTCGAAGTCCCTAATTCCGAGTATTACATGAGTTTTCTTCCCTTCTTTGAAAAAGTAATCTCAACATCATACTTTCTTATCAGGCGAATCAAGTTTACTGTCCTTGGTAGTTGTACTATTGTGTTCGGATTCCCCTGGAACGGACTCCTTTAAGCAAAACTAAAGGGATTGTCATGTTGACACTATTAGTTTCGTCGTGTATCTTGATCCAGTAAAGAAATAAAACAGCTTGACAGTTGGAGAAATCAGGATTCAAGAGATTTTGTCAGTTCCTTTAAAACACGTTCTTTGTGTTCCAAACATGCTTTAATGAGTGAAGGCCTGAGTGTGCAATTAATGTTCTCTCCTAAGGCACAAAGATGGAGACCGTCACCGATTACTCATAACGCATGCGGCGTTCTCCCATATTATTAGGGTCAGTTGTATCAACTCTTTCTAGTGTTTTAATCTGTCAGTGGCCTGGTTGCGGTACAAATTTTCAGCAGTCATTCAACGCCTAATAATCGCATGGTCTCTTGATATAACATCTGGTTTATAATCTGCTACCTGCCAGCATCAGCCGAGTTTATGTGGTGATTGTGTATTCTGGGTGCTCGATCAGTTTCTCCAGGTAAGATTTGCTGTCAGTTTCTCAGTGTTTCATGTTGTTCGGCCGAGAATAGATAGAATGATAATGTGGACGTGAGCGTACTGCTGCATGCCGAAGATCGGTGCTAAATTGGAGCAACTAAGAGAAACATCTGCTGTTTGTCATACTTACTGACGAATTGACTCACCTGGCCTGGTAGGTCGCGTACTTGGCTAGTGTATTCAAAATTAAGAACAACGAAGGTCTGAGCGTCACAAAGCAGTACCAACTTATCGGAAAACAGTTTCCCTTCCATCAAGAAGCAACACTAGGTATTCGTGGTATGAATGTGGGGCGAAAAGGAATTGGGAGCATGTAAAACTAATTTGCCTGCCAAACGTGTTAAACACATCACTGTCAAAATGACTTGGTGGTTTAGGTAACGAAATTTATTTTCAGACGTACCTTGTATGCAATACGTGAGATTGCGAGGATCGTATCGCTTTATCGGACCTGTTTCAAGCAAGAGTTTTTCAGAGCGTACGAAGATCAAGGAGAGAAATTAGATACAACTGAGTTACGTAAGGGACACGCGTTGTTCAGATGTTCGTCTTGTTTACTACAGCGGGCAGGTTGTGAAAACAGTAAAAACGTGTTACCGGAACCAGCCTGCTGCTTTCGGTTGACATTATTGCTTTCGTGGTTCACTACATATTTACCAGCATCTGATGGACTGAAAACAAAGAATGCGCTGTGGAGTTCGTGGGCGTGATAAGTTCGATTACTTCCTTATGTATGATCGATATATATCAAAGTAAGTATATATTTGTATATGCACTCTCGGTCCAATAAATGAACTGGGTAATTTATGGTGCTTAGCTCTCTCAGACCAGATTAATACATCACATACTGATAAACAAGACAACTGTTCTGAGTCAGTTCTCGTCTGCTAGCCCACCGAGTCTGGCATGAAAAGCGGTACATTTCTCACGCTCGATTCACTGCACTCTTATGCCCGTGCATTGATCACCTAGATGGCCTTTACTAAATATCGTCCATTTCTATACTAGTTGACTCCCAAGCATCATCTACATTCTAACAAAAGCTGAACTATACAGTCAATATAAATTAGTCTTGTCGTAGTAAAACCATTTAAGGCCCCATACTGGAGAATGTCAGTCATTCAGAACATTATCTTGTCAGTTCATTTTTGACGGACAATATTGATAGTGAATATTTTCCCACTAAATTCTTGTTGCTCAAACTACCAATAACGTGATCCAAAAAGATTACCTGGTTCTTTCCGTATGATCAGGTAGCTACTCGTGTGTGCACTGAATCACAACCGTTTTGTGCTATGTGAGTGTCCATGCCATCCTTGAGTCGTTCGCCTTCTAGTGTCTCTACGCGTGTTCTGTCTAACTTCCTATGACAAAATCGCAGCTCGTCAGCCCACCTCCTACATTTCAATTGTTTCCTGAATTTGGGATTTTACTCGTTTGCATTCGAGAGAACTGTTGGTTAGGTGAATGGGCGGTATCCAGAGGGAGTCACTTATTCTACCGGTACCGAGAAGCAAACGACAATAAATTGTTTCATTAATTCTGAGTCAGTGGACATTCAGCCACCGCATGTGTAAAAATTCACTTTCGAGTGAGAGTTGTCCTTTTTTCTGTTAAGTCTCTGTCAGCCATCCGAAACGAACTGCCCCTGTCAGTTTTTCTTTCAATACTGTATGCATTATGCTTCGAAAAATATTGTCCTCTCATCATTAAATGGAAGTCACTTAATTCTCATGTGAAGTGAACGTTACCACAGGCATCGTTGTTCGATTTTATCTGAAAACCGTTCATATGGGGACACATTATGGATGGTATCACTTATGCATAAAGACTGTCCTATACGGAGTTTTACTAAGCACTTGTATTAATTTAGTCAACATCGCATGCAATTGTCTGTTATTCCGCTTTTCATAGTTAACATTAGTGTCAATCTCCGTAGCAATTACTTTTTTTCCTACAGCCTGATGTCCATCGGTCGTCTGTAGTTGACCTGCAAATTGGTAAACGTTCACTACGGCCTGAAAAAGTTAAGGGAAGTTTGCTTGCATGCAGTTGGTCCCATTGACTAGCGGAATAGTGGACAACCGTTTCGACTTTGTTCAGTCTAATCAATATCACGCACGCTTTGAATCCAACTGACGACCCGCGACTAAATGTTTCAATGATATTACAGACACATCCTCTGGACCACGATTTGCAGTAACCGAGGTTACAAGAACTATATGATTTATTTTCTTCGACTGATACATTTCTTTTTTTCTGGTGAGCTAAAATCGATTAGTCATTTGTAATTAACCTGCATACTACCCAGCATCCACGATGGCGTCAAAAGAAAGTTACCTCTTTCAAATCCTTTGGGGTCCGTGATGGGTATATGCTTAGTTACAGACCAACTGCAGACAGCTACGAGAAATGGAGTGCGATGGCTAAGGAAAGTACCCCGCACGTTCCCCTGTAGCCCGGATGACTGGGACTCGGTTTAACGGATTAAGGTTCAGACTACTATTCATGAATCGTAGGTTCGATTGCCCGGCGTTCCTGGTTCTGGTGCGATCACACACGGTAGAATTAGCTGTCTACCACTTTGATAGTGGTCACTGAGACCAACTGTTTTCCTAATATCCAAGTGCTGGATCAGCAGTCGTAAAACGCCCCGAGTCGCAGCATGGTTACAAATGGATTCGTTTGACGACAATCGATGAGGCTTTTATCCTGAACAGAAAAGGTCTGGTAAATAAGCCTCATTTGCACAGTTGTTGGTACGAGTATAACGATTACGGATTATGATCGATGTACAGATCTTGCTTTAGTTCCAGACGCTCGACTTCGAGACATCGACTGTGCACACAGCATCGCCCTAATCTGTGAGGGCTTACAGGATGTCCAGAACATCTTGTACAGATTAGAAGCTTCAGACTGTCCGTTTGGTATGGCCTTTGCACCTACTAAGTGCAAGGTGCTGTTACAAGAGTGACAGGACTGTGCCTGCTCTCATCTGTGGTGGTTAACAGTTGGAAGTGATCGAGAGGTTTGTGTATCTTGGGAGTTGTATCAGAGCCGATAAGATCACAAATCGCATATTGAAGACTTGAATGGCGTTTGCCAACTTACGCCGTCTGTGGCGTTAGCATGACTCCAGTCTTTCTGCAAAAGGCCGACTTTACATTTCAGCTGTATGGACAGTCCTATTGTGCGGCCCCGAAATTTGGTCCATTGGCACATAGGATATTCACAGAGTGTCTGTTTTTTACCGTCGGTGTCTCCGAAACATTAGTGGCGTGTGGTGGGAGCACCGTGTCAGCAATGACGAAGTTTGATAACGTGACTTCGGAACGGATAAATTCTGTCGACCCTTGAGAATGCTGATCTCATCTCCTAGGCTTGGTTGACTTGACTACATCTTACGAATGCCAGCTCACCGCTTGCCACATTGTGTTTTATTTTCTAGTGGTGAGTTAGGCTGAAAGTAGCAGTTCGGTAGTCAGCATGTGACTTAACTTCGGGGTATAGAGACACTTGCACTGAAGCTTGCTTCACTAGAGCTATTCCCGGCTTCCTGGCTGAGGTCCGAAGGGCCCTGAACACCTTTGACTGGGGACGCTGTCTGATGTGGTGAAGAACAGCGGTCATTGGCATTCATATTGCTTGTCTCTGTGCGCATCGTCGTAAACGTTTTTTTATTGTTTATCCCTCCATATCTGTGTCTTCCTTCACCTTATACAATGCTTTTTTTCTCATATTGTGGCCCGTTTATCACTCTTTACATGTTAACTATATATAAACAACCTAATGCTTTGGCGTAAAAAGATGAACCGAAGCATGGCATGGAGAGGAACAATCCGTATTTGAGGCAACATACGGTGATTATCCCTGATCGTCATGCACTTTTTACAGGAAGCGAAGATATCTCTGGATGCATGAGGCACACACACAAACGCAATGTGGTATACTCACGTCATTACTACAGCTCGTTTTGCTTATATGTTAAACTGTTCCCACAAGTCTTATATTCATAAATGTTAATCTTAATTTGTTATTTCTCTCATCTCATTTTAGCCATTCAAGACTCAATCTCTTACAAACTCAGAACAATCATGTACTTTGTGTTTCAAGAAATACACGCATGCTGGTGTTTTGCAATGTAATGTGAGTTATTTCATTCTGTGTGATTTTCACATAGTTATAGTTTGGCAAACTATGATTCTTCTAATCGCTTGATGTGAATTTTTACTCGGTTTTTAAAGTGAAATACCTTGCTTGCTCCTTGACGTTTGATTCCACTCCTCTCCTGTTCATGTCTCACAGGAGCGCTCGCATATAGATTGGTTATGTACCATGAGAACATAAACTAATTAATGCCTTATTGTGTCCAGAAGGTGAAGTATTTTGTAGTTGGTTGGCTTATAATGTTGTATGACAGGCAGTTTCGGTGTGAATAGTATACTACTCATGAGTAGTATGTTACCCACAGGC
>LUCH01006787.1:13124-30396 GCA_013368495.1 Paragonimus heterotremus
TCTATGGGAATGCGACAGCTGCGATCAATTGTGAGTGATGTTCAATTTGAAATTTGCAACTTACTTTTCAAAGTAGTCATCCTTAACAACTACGACACACGACCTGCGCGTCGAAGAATGGATAAACTTGTCGTTATTCGAGCGACGCCGGATCTACAATGTTGAGATCACCCTTGACACTGGATAACTAATCGGACTCAGTGGCGTGAATGCTGTCATCGTTTGGCAGAGTTGTTTGTGAAATGAGTGCACTTAATGACGCGGGGTAGTAAAAGCTATAAGAAGGCTAACGCCTTACTTTCACTTATAGCTCGGTTGTTTGTTCGCAAAGTGTAAACACCTTGATATTGAACGACTGAATATAGACATAACTACTCGTAATACTCAGGTCCCTTCCCCTTCCTTTCTTTCTTTTTCTTTCTTCTTGTAAATGGCTTGCTTTTTACTCCATGGTTGTGTGGTAGTTAGGCATCAGTGTGGTGTATCGTTGTCTTTGATGATGATGACGATGATCCATCCCTTTCACAGACCGTCGTCTTTTCTACCAGTTTTGCCCAACAAGTCTGATGAAAGTAGGCTGAAATTCCACGTTGCATATAATCCAAGTAGTACCTACTGCTGAAATATGCGAGCTTATACTGAAGAAACAGCCGGTGAAATTTCCGTGAACAACAAGGGCATATAAGTGGCGTTGAAGTTAGTACATTTCGATGGGCCTGACACAGTCTGCGACCATGTTTCATGGCATTTTACCCAGGACAGAAGATACTAAAATAAAGAATGACAATGACGGATGCACGAAGGTAAACAGCTCGGGGTTTATAGCTGTAACTCTGAAGATGAAAGAAGGAAACAATCTTCTATGCGAACCCCACGTTTACAAACGCTACTAAACATGTCTTGCTGCGCACAAAGTATCGAAACTGTGATCATGACATGCACTGAGTAAGAGTGCAGTATTCGGTGGCAAACGTAACAAGAGTCCAACTATTATTCTAATCTATAACAGGGGTAGGGTAGAAGTTCATAATCTGAACAATTGCAACGTACAGGAAGTGGCTGCTCGTTTGTCCTTAGTGTTGTTTTGCGACAGGCCTGAGGTTTCGGTACATACTATTTTCGTACTCTAATGCGAAATAAACGCAGACTTGTAGCAGACTCTTCTTTTCTAGGAATAAATGAATGCCATTATCACGCCCTACCTTAATATTGAAAAGAGCTCTTCCAGACTTCAGTCTTGTGCAACTTTGTCCATAATTCATTTTACAACAGAATCTTCATTTCGTTAAGCGGACTCACAAGTTAAGAAGGAGAGTCACCTGGACTGCCTCTGCGAAAAAGCCTAATGCAAAATGTTGTGATCAAAAGAAATATATTTAGTAAATCACATGTTCACGCCATCACATACTGTTGATCCTACTAAGACTGTATATAAACACCAGACTTATCGGTGAGGTATTTGGTTACAGTACATTAAATTTTTTTCCCGTTTGAATCCCGAGAAAATGTTGACCCGAAACGTGAACAGCGTAATAAATTCACAGGGTTTACACGAAGTTTTAAGCGCCCGATAATCAAGCTCAGCCGACTTTACGTGTTACCGATCTCTTTTGTGATTTTTAGTCCCTCAGTACTGATCGGTTAGATTCCTCATGCTGTCTGTAATCTGCCTACTTTGTAGATTCCTATTTAGCTACGGCTATTTGGATATACTTCGCCGGATGTTGGAGTAAGTTGGTCGTTGGATTGTTCCCCCGTAATGTTATCTGTGTAAGGTCTGATTAATTTCAGTAATTGACAGTTATTCTTATATAAATACTACCAACTGTGAAGGTAGGTGGGATGATCCTAGGTACAGAAAATTGGGTAAACTTTTACCGTCTGTGGCGGCATTTTGTGGTTCATTATTTCTTCATCTCGTATTTAAACTTCACTGAGAATTATTTTTCATCTGCTTAAACCACCCAAATTATTTTATATTTCACAAGAAAAATGGCCAATAAGCAAAAAACTTTGGATTTTTACCGCTCTTCTAACTTCTGGTAATATATATTTTTAAATTAATAACTTTTCGCAGATGTGCGTTCCACTGTAGTCAGGTACAAAATGTTTCAGTTGCAGCCTGCCTTAATGGAACATGTTAAAGAACTTGTTTATTATTGTGAAGTAGATTGCCGTTTCGCACTCACGGGTTCGCGGAAACCTGAAGATGAACTTAGTTATAGGGTACTTTATTTAGTGTAATTAAAATGTGTCATCGACAACTTCATGTTACACCACAGCTTCGTAACTCTAGGGGCTGGTCTGAGTCTGTCAATCAAACTTCCATAGAATCTAGGCATCCGTCCAGACTGATGTGTCCAAAGTGGCATATTACCACGTGATCTACTAATAATGAATGACAGATGGTTTCCTCAGGTAAATGTAAACAGGACGAATCATTAAAGTTAGCCATACTTATTCTTCACAAGGCTTGCACCAGAGTTGAAAACAGTTGTGCACCTGTTTACCACTACTGATCTATCAATGGTTCCATACTTAACCTGTCTAATGGTTAAAGACCGGAACTGTCTGTTTACAGCGTTGTATTCTGAACAATTTTTCAATTCCTAAAGAGACATTGTGTGTCGTTCTAGTGAGAGGTGACTCCGGTACACGCACTATTTTACTGTCCGTTTTGTTTCTAATACGACGCACATGCCTACCCCATAAAACGAATCAGCCTTCTGTTTGCGTCCATTAATTGGACCACACATGTGTAGAGCCATCCTAATTTGTTTGAAGCTACATACCAACAGTACCGAACCGAACAAAATTCTACAACAGTCCCGATCTTAAACGACGGAGGCGGTTTAAATGCTTGCTTATGGGGAGGAATATACGTATCAGTGAATAATTGAGCAATATTTGATTTGTTTTTCAAGTCCCTATGGTGATTGTCAGTAAACCTACTTCTCATTACTGTTGATTTAGTACATCGTCGATGAGAGATGAATATCTTAATTATCCAGTTTAAATTGTTATTACCAGTGGTTCGAAATCAGCCCTGGGCTTGGGGTCAGTATTACTGGAACCACCACAGTTCCTGCCTAAAACATAACCTAAAGTATAACCTAAACTAATAGTCGCAATACTTCTATTCGGTGGGATCTAGGGCAGCCGCCGAGACGGCAGCATTTATTTCAGAATGTTTCCACTGAACTCATCAAAACAATACAGAACGAGGAAGTAAAGTGAACAGACACACCAACGTTAGACTGTTAAGAAAAAAGTCGACGAAAAATGAAGTGCTAAAGACTACAAAGTAAAGGATATGAATGAAGTGAAGTCAGAAGTTGAATGCAACTGAATCCTATCAAATGTGTTGCGAGCATACATCAACATGCAGTAAACAAACAGCTGAGAAGCGGCAACAATAAAAGGCTGAAAGCAGCTTCAGACTATCAGAAAGTTATCGCTGGTCAATCTGAAGAGAATGTACAGTTTGGTGTCCCAAAAATACGTCAGTTGTGTGCTTGAATCCATCAACTTCTGACGCTGGTGAGACCTATCCAAGACGAGTGTTTCATACTGGGCGTAGTCGGACGCCAAGTCGAATTATTCAGCTTTCAGGTAGCTACACTAAAGTAGTGGTTTGTAATAAGCATTGACATAATTCACAGAAGATAATGTGGTTTGTGAAGATGTTCCAAATAATTAGATTACTCCTGACATTTCAATAGAAAAATGGCGTAGTTAAAACAACCTGTCCGAGGGAATATGAATTACGTGTAATAGTCCTTCTTGCTACCCTTCGTTGAACCGCCGATAAAAGAGACAACTTTTAACAGATGCAAACGAGAAGCTTGAATGACAGAGTCAAGATATGAACGTACGTGCGTGCTAAACACTATGACTAAGTTTCCCGTGTGAAAGTTCCGGAATATTCGGGTAATTAACCAAGGTACAGATTGGGTATACTAGTAACTGAAAATCAGTTCGGTGAAAGAGCGAAACGTCAGATGTGCTCTTGGTTATTTTCTAATTTTGTTCAAATTTCAGAAACCGCATGAGAAAATTAATCTCTGATAGTTTCGCCATGTAATGTGAACTAAAGTGGAGATCGACCCGCCTCTTTGCAAGTTCATATCAAACAACAGGTTTAAAAACAAGGCCAAGAACATACTTCTTGTGTCAATTGTACCGTGTGAATAGATAATAGTTTCTAACGGTTCGTAAGCAAAAAATGAAAGACCTTTATTAATTTGTTTTGATACCACAACAGTCGAAATCCAAAAAGAATTTAATTGCGCACTACGTCCACGTGGTCAGATAAACTGATCAAGCATTGCCACAACGTTAAGGGTTGGTCAACGGTGTCCACTTGAGTAAAGTAAAGAAAATTCACCAAACAAGCTTGGTAGAGTGGCACACGGCGTTTTCACGCATGGAGTGATAATCGATTGCCATGAAATCGTACGGTTCACCGGCTCTTCGAGGGGTTGCGCCATGGGCGACAGCAAAACAGCGTGCTTTCTAGGTTATCCAACGCGGTTTTCTTTCATCGAGCAGGGCAGAACGATCAACACGTTCGTATTACAACGCGCAAATGCATACGACCCGAAAATGGAATAAGCATGTTAGCTGTTTCGTCTCACTTTGGTACTTTTTGCTAAGGTCTCCTGATCAGCTGGTAGCAGGCGGTGAATCTTGATCAGAAAAAGCTCCCGAGTCAAAAGTGAAACGTCATCAGTAGGGATTACTGTTTGCTGACAAGTTCTTAAATCCACAAATTTTCTTTACTAGATATTCAAAATTAGACAAAAACCTCCTGCTATGCAGTTTATCGATGCCTTCACTAATGCCGCCGTGGATATATTTAAATTACAACTATAGCTGACCCTCTCGAACTGCTGAAAGCAGATGTCAAAAACAACGAATTTATTACCATGCTTCGCGAGCAGGAATTGTGCATTTTCATTATTGTAGTTACTCGTGAATATCACAAGCTCAAATAACGCCGGCTATGATCAACTTTTCGTACGAAACGAAACCGTTACTGCCCCTAAAAGCATTTGTTACCAAAGGCGCTAATACATAGTAGCGTGTGATGCCTGTTTAGTTCGGTCTCATGTCCATAAAATTGAGTGCATTTTAAGTGAGGTGTTCACGAGAAAGTAGACTGGGATCTGTAGGCTCAGCTCCAGTCTACCACACGGCTGTTTCTGACGAGGTGTCGGAAAATCTACTCGACGTATATATACGCAACAGTAAACCAGGGTTACAGTTATCCTGACCAATTTCATAAGGTGCCTCCATAAACCAGTAGATGTGTATGTCTGTCTGTTAACCTGTTTTTTTGTTGTTGTTAGTCTATACGTTTGTTGGTATTATCAGCATGCTGCCACAGTGCACAGAAGTCCCCTCGAATGGAATCCACTAAAGTATAGCCGAAACGGTCTCTGTTGGGGAGTAGCGCTTTAGTGAGAGAAAGTTCCATGATTCGTTCTGAATTACTTACACTTAGCTGAAATCGAAAGACAAGTAACTACAACAAAGTCTTCCAGAAAGTGTTTGCTCTAATTAAATTTCTTCCATAATTTCCAATTTTTAGTTTTGTTACCCTACGTTAATGCTCTGTCGGAATGTCACTTTAAAACAAACGTACACAGCAGGTCACAAATAAGAAGTGACCTCATAAACTTCATGCACGAACACTCATAGGTATAAGCCTCCTTACATTATATGGGTTTATTTGTTCGTAAGACATATCTTTGTCCGAGAAGAATTCTGAGGTTCGGCCTGTGACAAGAGAAGTATTTCGAATTTAAGTCATCAATCTCTGCTACCTTGACCAACACTGTGACCCAGTTCATTATTGACGTCCACAGGCACTTCTCGCAAGTGGGTTAAGGGAACTGGTGAATCCGTGTGAGGTACTGGCAAAACCCCATGCATAGATTTTGTTGGAGAAAGCACTGAGAGCTCATCGCTATTGGTTGAGCAAGTAGTCTGTCCATCTCTCTCTCTCTCTCTCTCTCTCTCTCTCTCTCCCTTTCTCAATGCATGCATATAACTACGGTTTACTCGTCAGTGCTTTGCCGGTGTTTCTTCTAAAGTCAGCGCGTGTATGTATACATACATGGCCGTATCGAAGGTGTTTGGCCGTTTGGCTCGGCCTTAGTGGCGATACAGTGAATGTATGGTTTATTCTATGTATTCACACTTAAATGTCTCTTATGGTTGATGTATATATATATATATATATATATATATATATATGCTATAAGGGACTCGTAGGTGCGACTACATAGAATAAACCATGCATTCACTGTGCCGCCACTAAGGCCGAATCAAACAACCAAACACCTTCGACACAGCTAACGTATTCGATGGTAACTGTTAAGTTGATTTATCTAGTAGGCGTAATTTGCATAAATATAAACAGAGATAAAGTCAGCCAATTTGACGACATTCGATTGGACTTCTCACTGTCTACCAGGAGAAAAGACCGAATCACGTCGACTTGGGCTAACCTGGGTTTTTGTTGGGGGTTTTCCGCCGGATAAAATTAATTCACTACTGACAATTTGTTGAGACGGTGGTAACCATGGCAATTATAACGGAGTCTTTGTGACTATTGCCTATTTCAGAAGCTGCTGTTCATGAACAAACAATAGAAGACGACATCACACTTAGAGTGAGGATGCTGTAGTGACGGATATTCTTCCAAGGATGAAACAAACTAACGTCGACGGGATACTTAGAAAGGTCGGAGTTTGAACAAGTGGTGTGAAGTTGAATTAGACTGAGTGATCCAAAGAAACCTGTCAGCCTTATCATTTGTCTGATGGTTGACCGGGAGATAGTTAAAATCTAAAACATGGGAACCAATTGTCAAGCCTTTATCTCAACAATCTTCAAAATGTGTAGTAATCTTTGGGCTGAAGGTACGCATCCCTTCTGGCACATATTTTCAAATGAACCTAACAACTTGGCAAACTCGTTTCTTCAGTATCAGAATCAATATTTAAAGCCCGGACGTTATTCTTCAAAATTCAACAGAACTGTGCATATTACTTTATGACAAAACAAACCTTCTATTTCATCTGCTGAGCTTATCTGACTAAATGTAAAATGTTATATTTTGTATTAACAAGTTTGCTTGTCAAAGATGAGAAATTCTTTTACAGGAATTTGAAACTGAACTCAGGTGTGTCTCCAGAGGGTTCGGATTTTCATCCGTATATTGAAACACACGAACTACAATACGGCTTACATGAGACCTTCTCAGTAATTGAGAATAGTCGCGTTGCTTGGTCGATGTCATTCTTATGCAGATACGACCCAGGGTTCAGGTGATTAGAGTGCGGGGAAATGTTCCTCTCTTAACTTGATACACAGCTTGAATGAAAGCTCATCAAAAGTAGACAAAACCATTAAAAGGACACACGGGTTAATGGTTATTAATTCTATCTAAAACCATTTGTTTGGCAAACTAAAAGATCTCATTCTGCTAAGGTCCTCCGAAGTTGACTTGATAAATCCTTCCACCGTTATTCGCTATACACTTACATCTGTGGTTGATTGAGGTTTGGAACATGGCTAATGGTAAGGTTAAGGTTACGTTTTTTCTCATCGACTTAAAACATGTCCACTCGCTTCATGTAGTCATACCGTAGATGGTCGTTTTGTCTGAGAGGCCAACTAGCAAACACTTAATCAGGATATCACCTGACCAGCTATTTCGTCCACTAGTTCAGAACGATGCCTGATGAGTAGCCGGCAATTTCCACCTTTACAACTTTAACACTGCCCACGTGCAGTTGCAACTCACAGGCGCCGCTTTGTAAAAACGAGCATAAAACTGAAGACTTAAGGTTCGTAAAAACTTACCACAGTGCAATCTTAAAGAGGTCTTCACATTTTGAAAGTGGTAATAGTACATCGAACTGATTGTTTTGGTGTGCCAATCCTTAAACTTCAGTCAGTTATAGCACTGCTTCTGGCTTCTGTTCAAATCGGCGTAGACATGTTGACAGAAGTCGAATTGGGCAACTTCAAACACACACACAAAATATATGTGACAAAATATTAAACCTTACAGATTGTGGGAGGTACTTTAACTGCTAAAAATGAAATATAAACTTAAGGCTGATGACGCCCTCTAAAAGGTATGCCAAATTTACTAGGAAAAGATGGACACTGAGCATAGTGACGCTTGTCATTATTACATACCTAAGCATTTGTATCATACTTCCGTGCACTTCGTTTATATAAGTATCCAAAGCGTAATTGAAGTTATATGGGAGCTCTTGTGCCTTTATTCTCGGATCAATGTAGTCGTACTTTTTCAGTGAGGTTTGCATGTGGCGAGCGTTCTGGTTGTTGAAAGGCATTAAGCTGGCACCTTTCGTTCATCCTGCATAATGGGGCTCCAAGTTACCATCCTAAAAAGACCAGTGAATCCTCCCAGTGACCAATAACAATGAATGAGATGTTACGTTATAACACTGCTTCTCTCGGGCGACAAGCTTATTCTGCGTTATCAATCCAATTTACCTAATCAATCACATAGCTTTCGTTAGATGTACGAAACCACCATCCCCTTGAATAATGAGATGTTTGAGCCCCTTACTAGATGATTGGCGCAATATTGTCCGGACTCTTGACCCTCTATCACAGTACGGAAAAATTAGCCGATCTCCACAGCTTACTGATTACCCAAAACAAACTCTAAGCCGATTATCATTTGCCAACTCACTGACAGTGACAACCGCGTTGCCCATCTGCTTGACTCAACCCTGACTCCGTATTACCGCAACTCGATTTAGGCCTGGGAACACAAACGCTATCATATGATCAGTGTATTTGAAAGTACCGCAGCAGAGGAAATGCGACAAGAGGTGCCCAAGGGCATCACAACCCAATGTTCAACTTGCGATTATATACCACTGATTCTTTTCTCGACATTTTGCATTCTGTGGGATGTTTTGACCCTATTTTTAAATTTAAAAATATCAAACATCTGTTTTGAACATAACTTGCGTACATATTTGACAATACAGATGCGCCGCGTTCATATCCTCGTATCACGCTCAAAACATCGTTGACATATAACGGTGAATGATAACATTTTTACGTTGGTTCAAATGGAATGAAGCTGCAGCAAAAATGGTGCCTAGTCGAGCAAGCTGAAAGGCCGTTGCTACATATAACCACATGTACATACGAGGACACACACAAAGGTAGAAGGAACTTCGGTCAGTCTCATGATCACACCCCTGCCAACGTGCCGACAATTACGTTATTCACGGTCATGCACCCATCCAGGCAGCCTGTTTCCGCTCCATTGCCAACTGAAGGGCATAGTTACAAAGGTACACAGTCCCATGTCAGCATGGAAACAATATCAAGCCATATTCAACTGGTGACATGCAAGTGAGATACGCTCAATCGAGCATAGAAAGTATAGATGTCGTCTGTTCCTGTTCCCATTAAAAATAATTGTTTTCACATGTTAATAATTTTTGGACGTGCTCCTAAAGCGGGTACCTCACCTGTGGTAACAGAAACATGAATTGTTTGTTTGCATTTTTCGCGTTTGTGGACAAACCAGGCAGATTCTGTACAAATTTCACTGTTTACCAACCGCATATACAGAAACTGGGTTTATCAGAAATTGAACGCTTTGAACGAATATCACCTCATTGTCTCGTTTAACGCTTTACGCAGTTTTAATTATTCTGTCACGGATACAGCATAACCGTATTTACAGTGGCGGAGAAATCTTCAAACAGATTCAAAGGTCAACGCACACTATGAGGTGGTCAAGTGATGAAAATGGCAGAACGAAACTGATATACACACTGATTTTAATTCGTAAGGAGAACAAAGTGCACAAGGGTCACTGCAATTTCAGTGAAAATAAACTTAGTAAAATTTTCTGGTAGATAGCAAGGCTTTGAAAACCAGCAGTTTGATTAAAGTAACCTAGTGCCTCCGTTTTACCCTTTGGACTTTTGAGCCATACAGTAAACTCCCGTCAACGTTTATTTTAAGAATAAAACACATAGAGTAAGAAAATAGTTGATAGGGTTAACTTATTCACAATCCATTGATTAAACACATTCAAATAAACAGCAAATGCAAACAATAAAGAGGATGTTAAAAGAGTAGAAAGAGAGGAGGTTGGTTGTCAAGTGTAGGACCATATCCGGTCTGATAACTGCCAGTGAGGTCAGTGTTCACACAACAGTCGCCCCAAGTATGGGAGCTACGACACGTGTCCAACCCTTTTGTACAACCAGTAGTATATGCATTCGTGGACACATAATAAACCAGAATTATTCAAGCTTTAGAATGCTACAGACGTTGAGGTAACCTAATGACTTGATGGCCGAAACTGTAACAGTCCGCAATAGGGAGTTTGCAGCTGACTATCTCATCGTTTTTCATTCAGCCTGACAGTAGTAGATGAGAACATAGTTGGAATTCAATGTATGAATTAACTTAAGTGGTCTGATTCCTTCCCGTTGCTAAGTTTCAGTGAAAGAAGTGTTGTGGGAGAACCGTGGTATATCTTTGGACAGTGACTATGCATTGGACCAACCCTTTCATTTCTGCATTCATCAACCACCACTCCTATGACAGGCATGCGGCTTTGGGGTTTCGGTTTACAGCTTGCTCTAAATAATAGATAATATAACTAACATCTCAATATTCATCCCAAAACCACCGAACGTGAGGTTGGAGTCTACAACTGCGACAGTACTTCAGTGTGCGCATCGATTTTAGGTTATCCATCCATTCAAATTAAGTTTCTCTGTGCGACTACTCCAGTTATCGGAAGATGCCTTTGAACTGCGTTGAATGGCATCACGTGTACCAGTCGAAAACGAAAACAGTCAATAGCAACCCTCATTTCCCATATGGTTTGAACAAACATACCGCTGTTGCGGGCAAACTGTGACGGGAATGTACCATTTCGAGCCCCACCCCCGACCTACCTAGCAGCCATCGCCCAGTTGTCCCTAGAAGTGGTTACAGTATATAACTTTGCCTGACAGACCTGCATATACGAATCCACACACAAACATAAACACATGCGTTGGGCGACCCAGGTGCTTACACAGATGGTCCCGCGAGCACCTAGGTGAGAGGGAGTCCGGTTATCAGATATCACTGATACACATAAACGAATAAGTCAAGACAACAACGCCTCTTTTCCTGACGTTTTCTGCCATATGTGCTTGTCATAACGACCTTACTCATCGCTCTTTCTTGAACAAGCCGATTCGACGACCACGTGTTCGTTTCGAGCCGGTTGAATGGACAACCGACCGTTTGGTTGGCTTCGGTGTAGGCTAGACCCGGATCACAGACGACTGTTGATGTGGCTTTTTCAGTAATGAGTCACAGACTTAAACCTATGCACACACCTGTGACTCGAATGTGGCGATGTGCAGATTCTAACATGTGAAAATTCATTTTCCGGAGCACATAAATAATACTGAATCGGTTCCCCTGAATGGCGCCAACATTCGGATGAGCGCAACACGACACCTGGAGATATAGTACAGTAAAAAACGTGCAAATCATCTCACGCAATATTTGCGGATAGTAAGTTGTAATAGAGAACCAGCGGTAAAATACAGTGTTGAACCATATACTTCATTCAGTGCACATGTGTATCGCATCCACAGGATGTCATCCATTTAAACACTTCAGGACAATAGGCTAGGAAACAAGGTTCGTTTTCTGTGTTTGATTATCGATTTAAAATTGTAACAATACTTACTAGTGTACTTGTGCTTACCTGCTACTTTGTGTTTGTGAATTAACTAAAGAGTTTCGGATCAGTCAATATCCCAAAGAAAATACGTATACGCCTACTCCAGCGGGTTGTTTAAAAGGTTATGAGAAGTGATGTGTTTCGAAACCTCCTTGCTACAGGTTTCCGAAAACACTATGATGGATATAGGGGAAAATATATTCCGTTAAAAGTTAACAGGTGAAAATCTACTGCTGTACTGAGCGGTTGACTAGGACAACTGAGGAACCATTCTCACCGGACTGAACTAGTGTCTGCACTATCCGGTGAGTCATTCGTGAGAGCAAGAATTGAACACAAAGTTGTGTACATTTTAAGCACGATGAGGGCTTCACTTGAGAATCTCAGCATTACTATAAGCCAGGTCGCACTTGACACCTTACGTTGAACTGTGCTGATCAGAAGTATGAAGTAGACTGAGGGTAATGTGCACAAAAAGTGAACAGGAACACTTAACATCAGTTAGCTAGATCTGACATCAAACACCATTAGTTGGTCATCTACTCACGCAGAGTTCTCACATCTCAGTACCGACAGGTCATATGACGTTCGTTTACTATGCCCCACTCACCGTGTCCTTATTTCAGTCAAAGTAACACAGCTTCACACACTAGCCATCAGAAATCTAAATTGGGCGACCGTTTGGAATATGAAAGACAAACTGACGCATCACAATTTCGTCGTGGGAAACTAAACAGAGGATCATGAGCGAAGACACTCAAGAGTGGACGAATCAGGCAACACAGCCGTCTCACAATACGAAGCAATGGGGATTCAGTCCACATATTAATTGCTATGCGGTTAGCTGAGAAATGTGCGCTAGTTTCTCTGGGTCACACTGTCTGTAATTTGGGCTACAAAGGCTTACAAAGTCTTACTGCGAAAGAAAATGATCTTAAGTTTCCGCTGGGAAGGGCCGGATAATTCACACTGACAATATCTTGACCGTTTTACCTTGATAACACATAGTATGTTCCGAGCGCGTACATGCTGATCAAGTTACTTTCGGTCCAAATGAGTTAGGTACGCGGGAGATGATATCCATTCAGGCGGACCAGTTATGTGCGGCAGTTTCTTGTGACAATCGGTCGGTCGGAGAATGGATATGCAGCAAAGGACATCTAGGTGAAAAATGCGTACAATTTCAAGCATTCAGGAACGCAAGCTTGGTAGTCTCCACGCCAGAGCCGAGTAAGCCACCTAACTGATCCTGGCCGTTCGCATTGGTAGGCACTGCACTTGTGAACAGTTAGGTGTGGGGCTTTGAAGACTAACCCGCCAGTTTCTGTCCAATCAGGTTGTTCCTCACGTGCATCGATAAGCAGTGTTGATACTTACCCTGAAATAGCTCATGCAGGAAACGTGTATTATTGGATGGGTTCTGCTACAAGTATATGCTCGATCGAATGGCCTGATTTCAAGTCTGAGAGAAAGACGTGACCACCAAAACTAGACTACAAAGGATTTAACTGTATACAATAGACGGTGCTCATAAGTGGCTATTACGGCCAGAAACAAATCAGACTCACCGTCCATGTGTGACAATCGTGGTGTTAGAACGGAGCAGGATGTGAGATCAACAAGCAAACAACAAAACACATCTCAGATAGAGTAGGGCCGTTCGGGCGTCTGAGTGCACAGCTGGATTCTGATTGACTAATCAGGGTAATACAGACTTATTCACTTGAAACTGAATCCACCTCAGAAACTGTTAGCCGGAAAATTCCCGCTTCACTTCAAACACCTGACACTCAATTTCGTCTGTAGGTTTCAACAGTCACAGCGATGATTACATCACGACTCCGAATCGAGCAGTATTGCACGACTTGTTTTGCTCGTTTCGTTAGGGGATGCGCCTCCTAACACATACAGTTAACACTCACAAAACCCTCCCTCCAAACAAGACTACCCTTCCTAAAGGCACAAATTCATTATAAACTTTTAGGTTCTTTGCTTAATTTACCAACAATATTTTCACACTTAGCGAAAGCTAACTCGTCAGTTCAGTGACTTTGAAGGCTGTCGTCCAAGTAAGACATGATCCGGAAAAATAATAAAATATAATAATATTATACATCACATAGTGATATAACATAATACATATAATATAGTATTAAAGCATAGCAGGGCATACTAATAAAGTATGTGAACAACTCTTGGCGTCACGAGAACAACAGGCTTGGTGTAGTACGGAATGCATACATCTTTGATATCGCATGACGTAGCGAAAAGTTATTTGATCATATGCAGAAAACCCCTATAAACACTGCTCGAATTCTTGGAGTCTGCAGGATTATATGTCAAAGTGCTCTATACAGGAAGGCAGACATCGTTGAACGGCTGGAAAAGAAGGCATAAGATAGACACAAACTTACAAACCGGAGGAAGTGTGTTTGGAGAGGTGAGCGAAAACTGGACGCATGGGTAGTCATGCGTATGAATAATGAATAGGTAAGGTGAGAAGATAAATATTACTGGGAAAGGTGATACGGAAAAACTGGATGATGAAGTGGTCAAAGAAAACCAATTCCCATTGTATTATCTATTAGTCTCTCCAACCATCTCTGCAAATTTGACTCTCAAAACATCCGAATAATGTCAGTTAGGCCGAAACTCTTGTGTAACCCACGAGTAATCTGGGGAGGAACTGTAGGAAACAGTGAGTGAATATTAACCTTTCATCATATATTCTATTTTTAGTACATTTTAGTAGGTTCGCGACTTTCTGACTAAAGCTTGTTAAACCCAGAAGAGTTGTGGGATCCCACTTGAACGAGGACCTTCCACCTACAACAGGGTTCACTTTATTCAAATTGTCGTCGTTTGAGAGAATAGTGGATATGTAAGTACAAAGTCATGTGGCCACACAGGTCACAGTCACGGTTTGTTTACCTGGATGAAGTTCGCCCCTCTCCTGTTCCTCAAAATCATTCTGAACACTACTTGATTTGGTGTGCCTGCTGCATTATTGCTGAACACTTCAAAATATATATTACCTGCTTGTATTGCTTTGGGAACACTTCTGTAGTCTCCGTCATGCACTGACAGCCTACATTGCTGATAGTTAGCTAAAAACAACAACCTAACTAAGACATTTTAGAGCAATGAGGCATGCTTAGGTTTACCTATTGTTGTCAAAGACAAGGTACACCTATTGGAATATAAGGCCCTTCTCCATGCTTTCTCGATGTTTTTTGGAAGCGTATGCAATCAACAGCACAGGTCAGATAGCGCAGTTCAAAGCACAATAAAGATAATTTATTAAAGTTAAGAAGTCTATATAGTGTAGTGCGCGAACAATTCGTCCTCTAGGAAGTGTAAATTACGCTGCCCATTCATTGAGTTGCTGACTCCCGCGTGCTTGTTTCTACCTTCATTACAGGATTATTCTTTAGAATGTTCCCTTAAACATCGCTGTCCTTAAGTTTTGAAGCTTATGTGGACGCTTCGATGCCCAACAGCACTAATTTGCGGCCTGGAATACTGCATAACATTTGTAGATAAAACAAACCAATGCAAATTACGTTATTGTTCACGAAGTCCCTCAACAAAGGTATGCATTCAGGTAGAAAGTTCGCAGGGAAATTAAGCTAATCGAGCCTACTTCATTAATCAGGAAAAGTGATTAAAATTTTTTAGAACATCTCGATAATTTTGTAGTTCCATCTATTTTCCGTGAATATCCCGTATTTTCTGGTCTTGTTGAACTAATTACAAAAAATGACACTGCCCGGTTATGTCAACATTGTATACCGTCCGTTAGATGGAAGAGTGCCTAAAATGTGGCCTAATGTACAGCTTTCCAAGTTATTTTACTGTATAACAAACATTCGCCGTATTAAGTCTTGAATAAGGTCAGCAATAAGCCGCTATTCTTTGATTGTGTTACTGATTGCAACTTAAATAACACAAGGTACACGTGTTAACATTCCTGAAGCAGGATTTGTTCGTAAAATTCACACATATAGTGCCACTTGTTACCAGAATACTTAGGAGGAGAACGATTTTAAAAGAATTCTCAGAGGAGGAAACGGAAAGCCACCAAGTAATCATTTACTTAAACAGGAGTAGAAGAACCAAGGTGCTGTATTAAGTAGCCGCAGATACGGATTATACTTATCGGAATATATCCTTTCATAAATGAAGATGATGAAGAACTCAAAAACACCATAAACTGCCCTTATCACTCTCACCTGTTCTGCATCGTCATCACTCTCATCAACAGTCTACATCAGTGACCGAGACAAATGTTCAAACGTTATCTAACCGTAACAAGGGATCATATGGAGATGAAGTGAAGGATCGAATGAGAATTGCTTCATAACTCTCCATGTCTGGAGTCTAACTATCAGAATAAGTGCGTAAAGTCACTTTACAACGGCGAACAAGGCTGCATCTGCACGACAACCTCCATGTGGCTTTCGACTCCCCACCACATTAGTTATCCTTACTTCGCAAGCAACTCATTCAAAGTTATCACCATTCTCTATTGAAACCAATAATCTGGTATCTCTCTTGAGATCTCCAGCCAGAGGCTAGGCATACTGTTACATATAAGCCAGTCGATTTTACTCGAATTGCCTGTTTCACTTCTGGACCAACTTCGGGCAACGTGGAGACACCGGAGAACAGCGTTCTTCCGAAGCAGGGGTTCCAATAACAGTCTAATAAAAGAACACAACACGAACAACTATGAACCAAATGCTCAGTAAGTCATGCACACGACTTACACAAACGAAACCCAAGAAAGCGTTAACAACACGGCAACACGGTGCGTTACAGGAATCAAATTAAATCTATGCGCGCTTGTTAGTTTCGACTGCGTTTTACACTATCACCATGATCTCAACCTGGAGGAAGACATGACCTATTAGTGGTTACTTTGGTTTTCCTTTTGAAAAATCGTCGATCAATCACCGCTTGTCTTAGGCCAGTATCGTGTAAGCTTCGAAATAAGCATATGGGGTGGTAAACGCTGCCTCTGATATACTACAATATGCACCGACCGCCTAAATTTCTTTATCTTCAGAGTTTAGGCCGGGGGAATTATTAAATACTCACGAACGAAAATCCATCTCCTAGCCATCTCTTTCTGTTACTTCTTAAAGCGATCCGACGCTTGCGATCGAAAGCAGACATTGAATTTCAACTAAATGAATATAGATTGAACAAAACCCACAATTGATCACAGCGACCGCATTCCCATAGACTTTCCAGCCGGGCCCTTTCGAAAAGAAGTACTAGACTCGAGTTTCGCTCAAAATCCTCTACTACTCATCAGTAATCAAACACCGCTCAACAAGTCAATGATTTCCGTGATTTAAACTTGGAGAGAAGGCCTAGTCGAGGGGACAGCGATTGGAGTTAACAGACAGTAACCGTGCCTCCTATCGAGACGATCGGGCAACCTGATCATGGTTCACAAGCGAAAGTGGTTGAGCGTTCACATATGATAATTCG
>LUCH01006788.1:3304-21579 GCA_013368495.1 Paragonimus heterotremus
TCGGCAACGGCGGTCTAGAACACGACTAGATTCTGTGGCAAATCCTGTCGACTGCACTGGATTTTACCAATGACCAAGTTGAACGTATTCACCGCGTTCTCCGGTCCAAGTGGGAGTCAGGTGGATTTGGGCCACGACTCTGCAAAATTACTGTCACCTCGCATGAGGTGGCATTGCACACACTGGAACCGTTCCGCCATCGTCGTCGCTACACCGCTGGCCAGAATTCGTCTCACCCCGGCCGTTCTAGACAGTAACATAATTTATCGAAAGCCAATCACCACAAGCGTACCGGTCGCCCAGTAGTGCTTGTTGTGGATTTATTAACCTCAAAACTCACTAAAGCTGACTCTCGTGAAATTGCCAAGCTCCTTCAGTGCTGATTTCAAATGAGCCACCTCATTCATAATCCAAAGACAACGTTGATTCTTTTACTACTAACTCTGTAATTTATATGTACACAAGTGCGTTCAGCTTAGTAAATGAATAAATAGAGCTTCGTGAACTTTGTTTCCCCACAAAGCCCTGGACGTTTGCCATAACTCAGTCGTGGTCCAGTACTTTCTACTTAGATTGTGAGCTTGCTTCATGGGATGCAACTATTTTCCATGTGGATGGAACGGAAGGTAGATGAGGGGGATCAGCTTCCTCTATCTACCCTCCACTTGAAGTCTTCTGTTTCAACAATCAAGCACCTGTTGCGATTTAGAAAACGGTTACGTGCTCGATTCGCCGTTCTGGTTCTGAACGCTGGTTGGTAGGGATTATCTACCGTACTGTTTCCTCAGATAATTCAAACGGCCAACCTTCAACATCTGGATTGGGAGCTTTACCCACACTAGAATGTTCCCACATTCTCTTAATAGGCGATTTCAAGTTACCTGAAATTAACTTTCTGGCTTCCTCCTACGCAGACATTGGAAATTCTGTCTGCAGGATAATTTCACCCAGTCGAAACATTGGGCTCAACGAGGCACATATCTCCCTTCGCTGAATGACCTACTGGTCATAATGTGTCGCTGAGGGATTACTCAATCACCAACGAAGAGTTGATGGTAGACAATCTTACACTCACCGCACTATTAGGACTCAATGATCACGCGGTCGTCTGATTCGACTTTTGTACATGATCTCTGTGAGAAGCTCACTTCCATACCTTAGGCAGCTGTTTCTGAGATTACACTATCATCAGGCTCCGAACGGAACAACCCTCCCAGTTCTCTAGATCCTAGTACGGTTAAACCCATTATAAAATTTAGCAGTATGCTTGTACGTGCTATCAACTACTATGATCTGGAATTGACAAAAGTTTACGCTGCTTTAAGGAAACGGTGTACATTGCCAATTCGACGTGACCGTCTTCATTATGAACAACGTGCTACAGTTCCACTTTGTTACATAAATTTGCAAGGCGGAAGCGTCAGTCCACAGCTCTTAGACCTGTCAGGCCTCAATAGCTCTAATTCGGAGGCTACTGATATCGTTGGTGAGTTTCAGAGCAGTGTTTTTGAGAAGTCATCATCATTTCCTTAAGTTCCTCTTCACACTGTGGATACTTCCTCCATGGCGTACTGGGTAATCTCAGGTGCTTCAGAAGCGGCTCTTCTGGCCTCCGCGGTATACCTCCCAAAGCCTTGCGGGAAGCACCAGAACAACCTGCCGATCCACTTAACTTATCGTTCACGCAATTTATTTCCCAGGAAACTGTACCTAGTAGTTAAAATCTAACGATCATCTCACCCATTTTCAAGGGTGGCAGGCATAATTGTCCTAGTGATTACAAACCAACTGTATTGTATCAAATGTCAAAAAAATTCAGAGGCGCTTGTCTACGAACTGTTTCAGAAGTACTTCACCTCATGTGAGTTTACCTCTATTGCGCGACATGAACTTGGCAGGAGTCCTTTGTGTGCCAAAAATCTGCTGACAGCCACCGACCAGTGAAGAAAAGCGGTTGATCAGGGCAATGGAATAGACATCCTATATTTTGACCTTGTCAGAACATTCGACCGCGTGGAACATGCTGTTTTGATCAATGCGCTTCCCATTATTGAATGGGAATCCACCTTCCTCAGTGGTTCGGGTCATATCTTGCTAAACGTCTGTACAGAGAGCTCCTTGGTAGTGCATTTTCTACCTGCAGGCTTAGCCTCAGCGGAGTGCCCCAAGGTTGAACTATTGGCCCACTAATATTAGTGATAGCCACCAAGGATCCTCCGCTCTCAATTACTTCCCCTTTAATTTTGTTTGTAGACGACGTCAAAATTTGGTGAGATGTCTACACCATCGATGATTCTGTTGTCCTACAAAAGTACGCTGAAATCCTTTGCAGATGATATCGAGTGAACCGACTTGACATTACTGTTGGTAGGTGCGTAATTATTTTCATTCGCAGCCCTCTAGCACCACTCATTACATCGATGGGTATTCGCTTCAGAATGTTCTTATAAAGAAGGACCTGAGATCCACTGATTCGCACATTCTGTCGAGTTCTTTAGCGGTTCAACCCTAGCTGTTTTCACTTCGTGCATAACAGTTTTGCTCGACCGCATCTAAAGAAACGGAACTGCGATCTGGCCACTGCGTCACTAGGTGAACAAGTTACTCCTGGATACAACATAACGTCGGACAACTAAGGCAATCCGGAATCTGAAAACCAGGCCAGTTGAAAGAAGGCTGACCTTTTTTGAAAATGTACTTCTTAGAGTATTGTCGGCTTGAGGTGACTTGGCGTTAATCGTTTTGATAATAATGTTCCCGGATCACTCTTGTCCTCCGATGCTTAACCGGGATAACAGCATGACGATGATGGGCCGCCCTCTGAAACTACAGAACCAACGTAGCAAACTGGAATGCAGTAACACTAGACCATATTGCTTCTGCTAGTTCTGTTACAATTTTCAAGACTCGCCATGACCAACATCTATCGCATTAGTTCGGATATTGTACCATTTTCCTCATTTCCTCACGTTAGTGAGGCCGTTCAAATACGAGATACGAAATGAAAAATGTCTGATAGCTCCATCTTCCCACTTCCGTTTACAACCTAATGAACCGCTGAACTTTAGAAAGTACGTTTGATTTTGTTCTCTATGTCGCTGCTCCACTGGCCTCACAAGGAAGCGCGTCCCTTTTATCGATATCCCGGCAGAATCTCTGTAACACATCTGCGTATTCATAGCTGCGACCTGCAAAATATTTTGTGAATGGGCAACAGGCCACTTTCTTGATAGTTACCGACAATTATGTATTCGGGTCATGTTGTCGAAGATGACAACCGCACAGTTATGTATATTTCTTTGGAAATTTCACATATGTTATTCCAGGTAGTCTATTGGAAACAAAAATTGTTCTCTTTCGTATGTGATGAAAGGGTGGTACGTGTTCCTTGATGTCATGTCAACATAAAGGAAGTAAATAAAAGAAGTTATTGTCCTCTTAAGACATATCCACCTATTGTTTTTGTCACCAGGTTAAACCTATCCCGACTAGTGTACTTCGTGAGGGTACTTCATTCAAATTCACAGCTCCACAGGAACTTAACAGGGAGCACAGTGCAAGTCGGTCTCCTCGACACGATAAAGTTTTGAATAGTTGTTCATCGTCAGTTAACTACTGCTTCAATGGACAACTCTCAATCAACCAATAGGACCATATTGTCGGTCTAATTTTAGCTGATGTCGAGGAAAACAACGCAGTTAAGGTGGGTTTGTGTTTGACCCTATTGATCGGACTGGGGTAGGCAGAGTAAGGGTTTTGTTGTCGTTTCGAATGACACATGTACCGCTTACGGATACAAGAGGTTTAACATTATATCATTATCTACTAACCACTCAAGTTTGGTCAAACTGTAAGCTGTTTTCTCGTGATAATAATAATATTATACATTTTTAAACGCATTTGTGGGAAACACTTCCGGACATGTGCGATCATTATGGATAATTGTTTGCGACACAAAGCAACAAATGGATATATATGATGGCAACCTGGCAGCCGCTATACGCAGGGCCATCGGATTGATTTCACGTAGTATTTTGATATCAGTTGACTTTACTCACACCCATATTGATTCCAAGGCTCTGGATGTGCAGTCTGGGGCTCCTCTGCCGATCTCTAGACATAATCCTAACTAACGATCCTAATCCAGTTGGGAACCCCCACACGGAACAGTCTCTACGTTGCAGTGATCACGCTATAATTTTGTTCCGGTTTGTTTATGCCTCCTTTAGGGCGTCAGTTGATTCTCCAACAATACGCAATTATTTTTAGGGGGAATGCGTAAGCATGAACGACGATCTTATAACAGCCTTTCAGAACTCATCTCCACCCTCCTGGGAAGTATTTTGGCACTACATTAGGGTCACTAGTGATATGGCATCCGACTCATTTGTTCACTTGAGAATCAACAAAGGTGATAGGCCGTGTCATGGTATTCGTAGATATACGATAAAACGTATTTGTGAGAGGCGTTATGCATGGATTCAATTCAAACTAACCCAAAATTCGGAAGCTCACAGTCAATATGAGCTTATTTGAAACAAGTGTACCGAGGCTGCTCGTAGAGAGAAACTTGAACTGCAATCCTTTGCCGTAGCCAAATTAAGACAAAACCCCAAGTGGTTTTATGAAAAATTGTCTGAAAGAGAGTCAGTAAAACCGGGTATTCCCAGTCTTCTTACAGATGGCGATCTAACTAACAACAACCGTGAGTCTGCGGAAATAAAAGTGGATACGGTCGAGGAGGTTTTCCTGGAAAGTGCCATCAAAGCCACCTTGTCTGTCAACTGCGGAACCCTCATGTCCAGCGTCCTGTCTGTCCTCAACGACATGGACGTCAGTTCTATCGCTGTTCTTGCAAAGCTTGAAAAATTGAACCTCAACAAATCTCAGGGTTTTGATAACATACCACCAAGATTGCCAAAAAAATGTGTAGATAGCCTAGCTATAATCGTAAGTCTCTTGCGTCGGAAGTCCTCCGAAGAAGGTGAACTACCTGCTGACTGGAAGCAATGTGAAGTAATGCCGCAACAGCAATGGGGGTCACGTGGCTTCCAAATACAGACCAATTTCCCTTCTCAGTATCTGTTCAAAGGTGAAGGAAAGCGTTGCTGACGACGTCGTCCGACAGCATCTCTACATACACGGAGTGATAACCCCTCAACGGCACGGTTACAGACTGGGCGACTCGTGCGTTACCAAACCAAAAATTGCTCATGAGCAGTGGAGTAAAGCGGGTGATTCTGGGGACTGAGTGGACATCATCGTCGTAGACTTCTCGAAAGTTTTTCACAGAGTCGACCACGGCATATTGCTTTCAAAACTGCAATGATAAGGAATTGGATGGAAATTGCAACCGTAGTTGGAGGCGTATTTCAGTTAACGCTCCTTCTCTGCTCGAGTTAATGGCACCTGTTCAACAATTCAGGTTGTCCAGTGTGGGTTAGTGCAAGGGCCAATTTTAGGACCGTTGCTGTTCATCGCACAGGTCGCTTCTGTCTTCGAGCATTCTGTCGTACGCAGACGACACAAAACTTTGCGGGTGATTCATAACCCCTAGGATGAATGCAGTCTACAATAAGATCTTGTCACATTTTTTAACTGGTGTAAGTTAAACAAAATACCGCTGAATGCGGCGAAGTGTTGGATCATGTAGCTTCGTCATAACAGTACGACCTCGTATCGCCTCGATAATGTTGGGCTTTGTGTATCTAAACAGGAAAACCTCTTAGGGCCGATCGACACCTATGATCTAAGTCTCTCTGTTAAGTGCGAGATGACGGCACACAAGGCTTCTAATGCCTCTAAGTTCATCAACCGCAGACTAGGCTGCCTAGCTGCGACAAACTTCATTTCAATCTATTCCACCTTATTTCGCCCTTTACCAGAAATAAATATCCAAGCCTGTTCCCCTTATCAACGTAAAAATATCTTATTGCCTGGACAGGTTCAGCACGGGGCTATGAAACAAATGGGGGCTCCCGGTTCATGAGTTATCGCAGTAGACTTCAAAGTTTGAAGCTGTTCAACGTAGACATTCGAAGAATGACGGGAGACACCATACTGTCGTGAAAAACGTTAACCGACAGCAACCACCTTTGCTCATCTTTCCTAAACAGAACTGAACATCCATGTTTAAGATGGAATAGTCTTAGTCTTAAACATCAACGCCACCGTTTGCTTTGCCGGCGTTATTCGTTTGCACTCCGATTGGTCCCATTCTGCAACAACCTGCCAGTAGAGGTCGTTTCAGCCCCGACCCTTGCAGCAATGAAAATAAGACTGAACGAGTATCTCAGGGCAATTTCAGATATTTTCAGTCCGCCTGACTTTCCAGAAAATTTCCCATAGGAATTGCAACCAGTATAGAGGCAACCACACAAATCGGTATGGCTGGCATGTTCTGGTGTGTCTGTTTTGTGTACTGTCCCTGATGAGTGTATGTATGTATGTCCTGTTGCATGCACTTCAGCTGGGTCACGTCCGTCGGATGGGCGATGACCGTATCTCAAAGTAGGTGCTGGATGGATAACTGAGATCAGTCAAGCGAAGTCCTGGTGGTCCAAAGCTGAGATACCAAGATGCTGTGCAGTAAGTCTTTCGCGTTGTAAAATTGATTTTAGATGTTGGGAAGACTTAGCGTTGAACCTGACTGCTTGGAGGAATACAATTCGGATGGGCGTCCGCGAGTTCAACGAGCAGCTATTGCGCGGCCGAGAAGGAGAGCGCGCGGTACACAAGGGAAATATCGGTGCCATAGATCGTGGTGACATGACTATATGGCGGTGTGTGCAGTCGCGATTGCGCTGGCCGTTTGGGATTGGTAGATCACCGACGTACTCATACTGCACCGTCGGTGAACAGACAACGAGTAACCTAGGCTCAGGTAGGTCATATCAACATATTCGTTCAGGTTTTGTTACGGCTTGTATCGACCACGACCATGGTCGTTTGGCAACTAATCTGGTTCTCTTTTCAGAGACTTGGGTGTCTGTAGTTTTCTGCTTACTCTTTTCTTGGGCTTTGTTCGTGTACTGAATGGAGAATCCTTCGCTTGATCTTTTCGTAGTTCAACTTTGGGTTTTGTTTTCCAACCTTATCCTCTCTGGAATGCACTAGCATGCACTCATATGCAGAATGCTTCTTGTACTACATTTCACACATCTTTATTCCTGGTATAGATCTTGCTACTGCAATCTCTCTCACTGTTTATTTTTTCCGAGAGAGATAAGGGTTTCTTTTCCGTGCTAGCCATTCAATTGGCTAACCAGCATTGGCCAGCTTGACACAAAGTCCTCACTCACACACCTACTGGTTATATTCCTTCGGGTTTACACTGGATACGTGGTGTGTGGGTGGAACCTGTGAATGGTGCAGCGCAAGTCACTTGCGGTGTTAGTATACAGCGCAGGCTTCCTTTGGGCTCGGTCACTGTGACAGGCTAATCCGTTTCGGATGCCGCCAACCGTTACTGTGGACGAGTGCATCTTCGAAGGATTTCGCCGTTATCTGACGTAACCTCAGTCGGGAAAATGTTGAAGTAACTTAGTTTTGGCGAGGGTGGACGGGAAGTTTTGAAATCTGGCAAAGAATTGTGAAGATTTCAGGGCGGCACCACGTTAATTGCTCGAAAACGTCAAAAGCTTAAAAATCCCGCCAATCGCATGGCCACCATACAATTTTGAGTGCCCGCTCATGGCGAAAATTTTCTTTGCATAATGGATGCTCGCGGGGATGAGTAAAAGAGCACAATGTCACGTGTCTAATGGAAATATGTGTAGTAAACAAATTAGATTAGTTAATTAAGATTAATATAAATGTTATATTTTTGGCAAAAATGTTTAGGCGGTATTATTGTTTTGTGTTTTTTTAATAAACTGCATAATATTGGGAAGTAAATTTTGTAGTTTCTCGCAGTAATTAGGACACCAGTAGCTAATTCCAGATTGGTTTGCACATAACAATCAAAACTCTTTACGATGTTCGGACGTCAGTTTGTTCAACACTGTAAATGTTTGAACTAGAATCTGTATTTTATAGCTCACAACAATTACTAGTGGTTGACGAAGAGGGTTTCGAAGCAGGGACAACACACAGTATGAACTACAGTTTCGGTGAATTTATCCTGTATTTTTCGACGTCAGTTCGTGTTATAGGACCAATGTTCAAGCTAGAATATGTATCTCATAATACATAATAGTTGCTAGTGTTTGACGAGAAACGTTTTAAGGTAAGGTAGACAACGCACGATGTGAATTGCGTTTATAATGAGATTATATAGGGCGAATGAAGGAGTATTTTCTCCACAGTTTTCTGTGGAGAATCTTTGTATGCCATCCAAGTTAACTGTCGATACCGGCTACCACTAACTATAACCTGATGACCAACCAGGGAGGACAGGTTACCACGAATGGGCATATGCATGTGAAAATTTCTGCATGTGAGGCATGGTCTTTCTTTTTTTTTGTTTTGTTCTAAGCGCAACTGTATATAAGTGACGCACGTGAATAAAATGAAGCAGTTTTGTGAATACACACTGAATCAAAAGCTAGATGGGGATACGCAGAAAAAGTGCCAGACAGGCTGCTCTAGATGGGAGTCTGATGGTAGGGACGGGAACATACGTTTGCATGCTGCTGACAGCTAAATGTCTTCCGGACGACATTCCAAAGGGTCATCAGGAGATACGCAAAAGCCGAAGATAGACATTATGTTTGATGGTGTACGAAAGCTGTCCGGGCTAGTTTAAAACTTTTTAACGTTGTTGCTGGCTCTCACTTCATTCGGAAGTCTATTCCAAATATAGGAATATATTATACAATGAAAGAGTCGGCTCTTATCTTTATCCGAGCTAACAGGGTTGGCAAAATGTAACCCTTATTTGTGAGATTACATGTGGAGCTATGTTGGGAGCGGAAGGCGAACGCTGTAGTGACGGCGTCCTAGTATATCAGTTTATACAGAAGTGCAGGACCCAACTTTAATCTTCGTAACCATAATGGATCAATATCAAGTGTTTCAAACAAGTTCACTCTAGGTGGGTGACAATGAGTATCCAAATTAGCTTCTCATGAATGATTGTTGGATATTTTCCAAAACAAGCTTATTAGCTTTGCGTAAGTGGCAGTAAATAAAGGTGTAATACTCAATTTGAGGTCGAGCACACATTTTGTAAACAGCCAGCCTCGCATCCAGTAGACCAAACGTCTTTTTATACAGCCTACTGTTCCCTTAGTTTTTGCTTACTGAAAGTGGACTTGCTCAGATAATCTGCAGGAGTATGGATACCATATTCCTAGATGTCGAACGGATGTGGTGGTGTTAATATGATGACCATCTAGTAAGACAGATCCATTAGGTATTTAACAACCATAGGTATTAACGTTCGACTTGTCTGCTGAGAACGTCATGAGCCATGTTTTGCACCACGACTCCAATAATGCTAGGTCATGCATCTATGTCGTACACAAAAGATGAGGTGGTTCCACCGGCGAAATGTGTGAACGATTTTGAAATCGTCAGCAAAAGGGAAGCGCTTGCCATGTTCGATAACACCGCACACGTCATTTATACACACGAGGAGGAGCAGTGTTCCTAAAGCGTTTCCTTGAATCATCCCGCCAGTCATTGGTTTTGGCGTTAAGCAGTGCTTTTCCATTTCCACAGTTCAGTTTGGTCTTCAAGATATGACGAAATCCAGCTGAAGAATTGGTCATGTATTCCAAGGGGCGCTATTTTGATTATCGGGTGGTTATGAGGCACACGCCCAAGAGCCTTCTGCATGTCTAGAATATGACGATGACTGCATTTCCCGCATCGGCAGTCATCGGTATATGGTTTGAGAATTCCAACTGACATGTCATGCAAGAGCGATTACTGAGGAAACCGTGTTGTGGAAGATTTGTAAGGTTTTGTAGCCTCAAGAATTCAACAACGGGTGGTTTCACTATCCTTTCAAACATACTGGAGTAGATTGATGCGTCATTTATAAGACGATAGTTACTAACTTCCTGCCTTGAACCACTATCGTAGCAAGGCATTATGACTGACTTCATCCACCGGGGAGGGAAAGTGCTGAATAAAGTGATAGTTCGAACAAATTAAGTGAAACGTTGCGTATATCCTCACCTCCTTGCTTGACGGCGACTGCTGGGATACCATCAGGTTCAGAGTGAAATGTGGGTTCAATAGTATCTAACCGTGAGCAGATACTTCTAACATCGACTGAAATACTGCAACGAACTTTCATAGTTTTCAACGGAGTAACGGATGATACTGTGTTCTTCACGCCAAACGCAGCAGGAAAATATGAGCTGAAGATTCCACATGTTTCAACTGGGTTATCGACAACCGTTTTATGTTTGAAAGTTATAACTTTTATGGGAGGGTGCCTCGTGGAATTTCCCCTTCTCGTCAGTCGCACTGGTCTCATGCCCCTTTGCTCACTGCCAAGCGGCAGTTTTTCTTTGTTTGCATAAACTAATTGCGTTCTGTATTCTATGTGCTCAAACACTGCTCATTTGCTTCACTAAGAGGAAGTCCAGGGTCCCTCTGTGCATTGACTTAAGTGATCCACGTTTGCCAGTCTTTTCTGCAGTTAGGATTCCACCTTTCACATACCAATGAGCGCGTTTTGACTTTATGGGTGCCAGAATGTCGATGCAGAAACTGAAGTGTTTGATGAATTCCTCGGTTGTTATGTTTGCGTCTGATGTAAGAAAGAACGTATTCCAATTTGGGGGTCTTAGAAAAAAGAAGAAGGTATTCCAGTCAATGTATTAGATGACGTGGTATGATGGAATTTCCGGTTAGATAGCTGTATTGAAGTCAAACTGACTTTGGACGACATTACGATCACTGGGAACCGTTCCGGAACGGATATCCCTAAAGATGACATACCTGTGGTGGATATGGGATCCAAAATATGTTTCTATCTGGTGGGCGCTAAGACATGTTGGTTCCATCCATTCAGTTGAATGCATAAAAGAAAATGAGCTTATTTTGAAGAAGATGTGAATGAGGTCCGAGAGATATTTAGCATGGTAAAGTCACCACCTATTAGTTTATCTTCGCATGGTATCATTGATACATGACTTATCACCTCTACGAGGTTAGTAATTCACTGGTAGTAGCATTACGGATCACAAATGGAGACTACAGAGGACATTAAGGCTCTCCGAGTGTGTCCGGATTCAGTCATTTAAATGGTAGTATAATCGCCGCAGACATTCCGCATTACTTTAGAAGTTGAATGTAGGTGGAAGGGTTGCAAGTTACATTCCCGCAGTCAACAGAAACCATGGTGTTAAGGTGAAAAACCAATGTCTGACTGTCGTCGCCATTGCGCTTAGTCAACTTAAGTCTGTCTTCAGATGCAATCATTATAAACCGGGAGGCTAGACCCTGAGATTCTTCCGCGGGGTCACAACTGAACAGACAGTCCTCGATGTAGAAACTCTATTTCAAAGCAAATAGTTTAGAGTATGGAAATTCATTGATAAATTTTCTATTGTCCGACTGAGTGCGCAGCTGGCAAGGCATAGGAGAAGCTATAGTTCCGAGTAGATGCACAGTTATGAGAAATATAGCCAGTTCTAAACTATGTGGTCTATTTGACCACCACAAATATCCCAAATAAATTGTATACCTTGTTTAGATTTTAACTTTAATATCACCCATAATTGCAATATGTCCTACCCTAGATCTCATAAAATCATCAACAAAACTTGAATGACTAATTCGAAAGACCGCTTTTGCAAGATGGTAATACCGTTTAGTATGTGCTCGTCGACTGCTATACCTGACAGCATTGAACGTTAAAATTAATTAAGCGCATTTGGTTCAAAAATCCAGTCCGTTCGCACACTATTACATCACTTGTGAACACCAGGCATATGGATAGCCATTTCCAACGGCTTTTGCACACACAGAACAGGCTTCCTAAACATGATAAGCAGCGTCTCGAGCGCCAAAATATGACAGTTTTGTTTTGACGCATCAACACACGGAAGGCGTTTATCGGGCCTACTACATGACCAGTTCCCAGCAAATATCTGGCGATCGAGGAAGTTGGCTTGGTATTTTCGGTGGAGTCACGTCGGGTCAAATAACACATCACGTCCTCGAAATACTCGGAAACACGCTTCTTTTTCCGAGGACCATGGATCGATCGGTTTCGCCGGTGCTAACTTCACTCCAACTGTAGATGAACTGGTAGATACAGTTTGAAGTGTAGGAAGTATGGGTGACTTGGTGTGACTGAGTGAACATTATATCGCTGCACCGATTGTCTGTTAGCTGACCAGTGTCAGTCATCGCATTTGAAACGACATATTACCACATCCTTTGTAAGGCACCCTTAAGAACACCGGTCCCCGGGAAACAATTATTTCATGTGGATAATCGTTGGAGACCAATGTCCTGCGAATCGATTTCAGCTCTGAATCTAACGTATCACTGGTTCAACTTGTGTAAAATAGACAACAAACCACCGAACGTTTATGTTGCCTCAATGAAAAACTCTCGGAATTAAGATATTATCTGCGCCAGGTGGACTTACGTTTCACTGATAGTCACAGGGTGTCATCCTTCTGTCGCTTGATGCTGATATCCAGAACGGCGGACGTGTCTTCATTTTCGAACTCACGCGATAATGTTAGAGATCTATGCGAATAATTTAATGTCTTACAGTTTTCTATTGTCTCTTTGTCCTGTGCGAATACCAAAATGTTATCAGCACACTGTGGGTGAAGCAGGATGTCATGCAGTGTATTAGTTATGCGGAGTACAATGGTATGCATAAGTACTTGGGCCGAAATTGATCCCAGAGTGCCACACTTCGATCGGATGTATGAACATAACTCGCTAAAATATGCTTGTTCACTGATGTCATGTACAGTAACCTACGAGGACGTACGAAATAGTACTACCATCCTGCTTAACCAGTCTTCTGATTTCCTTATTCCTAGCTTGTTCGAAAACGTAACAGCGTGGTTTGGGATAAGTCAAGAACTACTTCCGCCATCCGGCCTTTCGAGTTCAATGGGTGTAGTAAACTTTCTCGGCAAATAATCTGCTACGGCAGCGGTATATGAATGATGAATTGCGTGGTGTTCCAGAGGCATTTGCTTAAGTGTCATCAATCTCTGGTACGCTACAGGATCATTATTGGACAAGTTCGGGCAACCGTTCTTCCACGACTGGTTAATGTCATAATGCAGACCGCGTTTAACGATAGGTTACTTCAATTGTTCCAGCACTTCTCAATTCATAACTGACATGAAGAAACAAGAACTATTTGATCCGAGAGACCCGATATTAAGAAGGGAAGAATTTATGTTCAAGTTGCCAACCATAGTGGTAATGCAAGATTTCTTCAATTGTTTGCCGTTAACGCTGTCTAGTAATATCTAGCTAAGTGGGATGCGTGGAGCCTTGAACACTAGTCGTCAACCTTGTGCTTCTGGCCTCTCGTGTTCGGGAAAGCTACTTTCCAGGAAAGGATTGTTTTTTAGATTGTTACCTAGTGCAGAAATTGAACTGGTCGAAATCTGTAAAATGGGCTCATATCTCTCTCTTTCAAGTGGTCGTTAATTGACAGTGACCTCATCGTAACTGTTTTCCGAAAAGCGGCATGGCTGCTGATGTTGTGGTCGATTGCGTGTGGCGCTGTTAATTGAAGAATGCTGGGGTTATTTTTAATCTATTTTTTATTTGGCAGTTATATTAATTTCAGTTTTTTATATTTCATATGTAATGCTTGAGAATCGTGAATTGCACGCTATCCTCATACATTGGCAGTTGCAAGTTATATTACTTACTTATGACAAACGCCATGGGACATGGCCGACCAGTGATGTAAGTGTGCACCGACTACAATAAATGATATTTTTGATAGTCGCATGCACATGTACATTTTTCTTGATTTTGATTTTTTACCTACCTATGTTTCGGTCGAACTATTCATTTCGTAATATCCGTCCCAGGGCTATAATCACAACCCGCTCCGTGCCCCACCAGCTTGACGTGCTTTCTTTGTACACTCTGTTTTCCAGGGCCGATACATATACACGAGGGTCAACGCGCTGAGTCCTCGTTTTTCATTGTCGATCGGTTTCCCGTAGTGACTGAAGACCGGGAATTAATCTTAGTAGCGTTTGTCGTTGCGTGGTGTGAGGTGCGTGAGGCTGATGTGACCCAACTAGTTCGAAACACCTGTCCACTACTTTGTTGGTGTTCACTGAGACCAACCGTCTACAAGTGAATCAGCTTGACAAGTTCCTACACGGGCACGTTTGTAGTAAGGCGTACGCCTCAATACGTAGAATTTTCGGGGTTGTTTCAGAAGTGATGGGCGACCACATTGCGTTGAAAACATTCGGAATTATAAGTGGTGGAGGATGGAGTACAGTTTGGCATAACTGAAAGGTAAGAAAAATAGACGGAGCAGTTATTAGTGTATAAGCGCGCATGCTTAGACACATCAGTAATGCCAACGAGAATATTACGCCGATTAACTAAATCGAAAGGTCATTAGTCTACGCTAACTGGATGACCATCAAATCCAAGGAGAAACTGCACAATATATAGCCACCATACGAGTTCTTAGACTCCAAATGAAAATCGAATATCCTAGTTAATGGTCAAGGTGATCGCAAGATTACCCAGTCATATACTCTGACCACATAGCCGTTAATAGAAAAAACCCACCGTTCGCAATTCTCCACACAATCCATCCGAACATCTCACCTTGCAAGTGGCCGGCTAGTTCAAAGCCGCTCATGATATAGTGGTCATATTCTGTGACTAAACAACAGCAAACCGACGGCAATAGAGTTTTGCACATACAATCCACATCCTCCGCATTCTTCTCGCTCGTATGGTTATAAACACCAAAGTCGAAATCTCTTCGTCAGTGAAATTTTTTAGTGACTCATGTGGGACATTCACGACTCACTTATGACACGGTCGACCGACTCAATGTGCTACCAGGGTGTTCATCTCTGCTAAACTCGTGATGTAGGATAAATGGACGGAGCATTCATAGATTTCGTAATTTTTCAAGCTGAAAGTGTTCATCGATGTCATTGTTTCTGCATGTCACCTCGTGTCCACTCCAGCGTACGTCCTGCTTTCATGGAACCGTTCACAATAATGATAGCAGCAAATGGCAAGTGCCATATATATATATATATTCTCCATATATATTCGCTATACTTTAAGGCATAGCGAATGTAGCCCAGATAACATCACTTACGTGTCCAGTTTTCGTGTATTGTTCCACGTTGAAATTAGTTTACCGACGTACCTTACGTTTGCTGTTCCATAAAAACTTAGAACTCAATTTTTATCAATCGTTCGAATATCGTGACTATAATCAGGTTTTCCTGGTTAATTACGTGGAAATGTAGATAAAAATCTTATGTTTCAACGTCTATGAGATTGATTTCCATTATATTCTACCTCCCATTTTCCGAAATAACTTAGAATGCAACTTTTCCTTATCTCACTAATAATCCTTATGCCATTCCTTGTTTAGGTCTTCGGAAGATTGAAACAAGAAAATTTCGGACAACAAAGTTTTTTGGTTTTGGGAACTGAACCATGTCACAAGGTTTCAACAACTTCGCCAGCGGTCAAATAATTTCTAATTGAGAAAACAGAGATATTCACGGTCTACCGATGACACGCGGCACGTGAAACGAGCGGTTCTGTCGAATTCATACGTCGTGGTTACAATGTCCAACAGGTATCTGGTACGTTAAAACCTATATCTCCTCTGAACTTATAACCATGATGACCGAATATTTTGATGTGTTACAAGCGTTTCCAGTGCGTAAGCTGTTTTGACGATGGTACTACTCCTTGAATTCGGGGCAATGTTTTCACGGAAGATAATTGCCACGTTGATGGAGTCCAGACCTCATAGCATAATGAACAATATAGTTCTCACCGAGGAAGAAGTTGGAAAGGTCCTAGGTTCTCTTAAACCCTCAAAATCCGCAGGAGATTTTGGCATCCATCCGGGCATTGTTAAGCCATTAGCGGGAGATCTTCAGCGTTCACTATGGAACCTGTTTACGACATCCCTAGAGGAAAAGAACATCCCAGATGAGTGGCGCGTAGCCACGGTGGTCGCTATCCACATGGGATGTTCGAGAGACAAGCAAAATAACCACAGACCAGTGAGTCTGACAAGTATAGTTGGAAAATGCCTAGAACGGCTAATTAAGGACAAAGGTTCGACGTATCTGACTGATAACAGCTTTCTTAGCATTACACAATACGGTTTTCAGAAAGGGAAATCATGTCGATCCAATCTTTCGTACTTCATGGCTGAGGTCACGAGACGATTGGACGAAGGGTGAAAAATCGAGGTTAGCTACTTGGATTCCAGCAAAGCCTGCGATTCAGTTAACCACCAGTATCTCTTCCACAAAATGAAGTGGTTTGGTATCTCCAACCTAGTGACTGACTGAGGTGGGCACAGCCCACAGTGGCGTCCCTCAAGGATCCGTTTTGTGTCCTCTCCTGTTCCTGCTGTTCATAAATGACTTAGTAAGCGGGCTTAGCAACCCGTGCTTCGTATTTGCGGATGATGTTAAGATAGCAGGGTCTACAAATCGTGCCGCATTAGCACAGGATCTGAAGGCAGTGGCAGAATGGTCTCTTAAATGGGACATTCCATTGAATGCCACTAAGTTCCAGATGCTAACTGGAAGATCCGAATCACTGGAAGTACCTGGTCCCCAGGGTCCTCTCACCATTGAATGAGCAGAAAAGGCCCTAGACCTGGGGGTATTAATCAAGAGTGACTTCAAACCCTCAGCCCAGTGTGCAGCGGCTGCACACGGAACCCACAGTGAACTGTTTAGACTTAAGCGAGTTTTCTCTGACATGCAACCGGAAGTATTCCTGCCGCTATACAAAGCCATCGTTCGACCTCACCTGGAGTACTGCGTGCAGGCGTGGGCTCCCTATCTTCGCAAAGATATCCAGTGCATAGAGAGAGTGCAACAATTCGCAACCCGAATGATTATAGGACTTAAGGGTAAACCGTATCACGATCGTTTAATAGAGCTCGGATTGTACTCCATGGAAAGGGGGAGAGTGAGAGGTGATCATATCGAGACCTTTGGAATACTGAAAGGTATAAGCGGCGTAAAGTCCACAGACTTGTTTGCACAAGTGAGTAAAGAAGCTATCACCAGAGTTCACAGTCTCAGACTGAATAAAAGCAGAGCTCGTTTAGACGTACGAGCAAACTTCTTCAGCAACCGGATAGTGAATGTATGGAACAAGCTCCCAGATGAAGTAGTGCATAGTGACAGTGTGACCTCATTAAAATGCCGCTGGACAAAGTGTGGCAAGAGATCTTCCCAGATCTTCTTTAGCATAGCTGGGAAGACTTTTCAGGTAGTGATAACATACAGGAATGTGGAAGCGTAAGTGCTTCTTTGTTATATTGGAGCCAGTGTTTCAGGTTACATCGGTGACAGAGTGGCCGTGTAAGCACACTCACATGCCGTAGGTAATATAACACAGATGTATATGGTCAAGCCTTCTATTGTAAGGTATGCTGTGGGGAGCACAAGTTTTCAGTTTGAAAATGGAGGCTGGTCGGATGACATCACCCCAGTGCTTCTTGGGCGATGGTAATAATGCATTTCCCAAAATGGTAACCTATCAACCTGTGAACCGTTAAAGTCCGTGCACACTTTCCCTCTTTCCGGTCTCACATACCGCGGTATTTTCATATGGTTGAGATGTCTGCTCGGCACAAATTGGGCACCATCAATCAGAGACCAAACTGCTTAAACGTTTAAACACCGTCGCCTGAAGACCAGGAGAGGTGATACCATGGGTGGCAACTAGAGCAACTGCATTCAGCCCCACACCGCTGTCTATTCAGGGGTTGTGGAGTTGAAGCAGTTCTCTTCTCATTAGCTACACTCCACCTCACTCCTGAGTCAGGGGCTGTTTACTGGTGTGACAGAGATGTCGAACCAACGGACCCAAACAAACATTATTCAGTTCCAGAAACGCTACACACGGCATCAAAAGATGAAACCCCAACTAGGTACCCTCGTGAAAACAAAAAAGGGGTGCAGAGCAAAATTGGGTATGATTGGTGGATTTCGATTTATGCCAGATATAGAATCAGGCCTGTGGGGGTCCGTTTATAATAGTGTGACCAGACCATTTTTAGTGGTTTTTTCTTTCCGCACGTTTTTGTTGTGGGGTAACTGGTTGATAGAGTTACTTGCTGTATAGAATTA
>LUCH01006789.1:15300-27931 GCA_013368495.1 Paragonimus heterotremus
AAATGGTAGCCATCCCGGTATCAAATCGATGACGGTCGTGACGGCTGAAGGCGTGACTGAAACAGCCAGACTAACACCAATTGATCATATTCTCCAGGCTATGACAGTTTGTGTATGAGTTAGATGGCAAGTTGTTGCAGACGTGTTCTTACTTTAGGTGGCCTGTATGTGATTCAGGCGAGACGAACTGTCTCATGTGATTCGCATATTGCCCGATAACAGCACAATACTAACCCCAAATGACCGTACGGCCCATCGAGTCAATGGTGGGCACTGTGATTTGTTTGTCAAATATGACAAATTGTCAACCGGCAGGCTACAATAAACCGGCCATACAACTCACAACGGGAGCCAATCACTGGATGTACACCATTTATCCACTACATTTCGCCAACATTTTCTGAGAGGTATCTACTGTGAAATTGCACTAGCCACCAGTCCTAGTTAGTTTCGGCCTTTTCCCATTGTCTTTTGTTGATCTATTCTGTGGGTTTTTTTTCTTAACCTCACTATCCAGGTTATCATAGACGCAAGTGGCATTAAGCCCCATCCCGTGAAAACACAACTTTGATATTTCTGTTACACAAACTGTTGAACCTAATCCTGTTGCGTAATCTTCCGATTCGGTCTGAATTAAAAACTTTTTTGTCACTCTCAGTGCTGATCGCCTAATTGGTAAAGGATGAATGCCACTTATTCATCAGTGTATCTTTTCTCATTTGTTCGTACCCGTAACCTTCATTCGTTTAGCTCATTGTTCACCAAATGTGGACTAACTCGGTATTGGTATGTGAAAAAGAAAATCGGCCATTTCGGATCAAATTCACACAGACTACTAGGTTTGTGTCCAGTTGCGTATACTGTTTGAAAATCTTGTGGCTAGTACACCTTCAACCAAGTGAGCTAGATGTGAGATTTTGACTGGCTGTATTCAGCCGCATTCCAGTATTATGGTGTATCAAGACAAGCGAATGGTAACTGAGAGAAAAGTCCACACACTGAGCGAACTGTTCACTTGGATGCCCACAAACCATGATCCACCCTCGTCTAAATGAAAGTGACGATTCTCAATTCACCTTGGAAACACCAGCGCTTATCGTATGTGTATTCCTGATGAGGTCACTTGGTAAATCGACAAACGTCCCACAAGGAGTACGCAACTTGTTTACCTGACCTAATTTCGATTGGTACGCAAATGTACCGACAGGTCAACTCATTGCTTGGTTTCCATCTGTAAAGGTTTCATCATGGATTTGTATGAAGTTATCTCTCACTGAACTGGGTTCTGGTCCTCAATGTGAACATAATTCAGCAGACATCTCCATTTCGTTTTGCGGCACACTAATCTTTGCAAAGTTGAGTAATAATAATGTGTACGAAGTATCACTAAATGGGTACCTACTTCATTAAACAAACTGCATATGCCCAGTTCCACATTTGTAGTCAAGAATCTTCGGTCGTACCTCATGTAAACCTTATTCACAGGAAGCAAGTCAACGCGTGTTTGATGCCTATGAGAATGGTAATGACCGCAAGTCTATTGCCGTTGCTTTGGAAGATCACCCACGCGCTACCAACCGATGAATGTTTTACACTGAGAGCAATGAAATACGTGGGCAACACGATGGACATAAACAAAGACTTCCGTGTGATGCAGATACTGAACAGTTAAGGGAAGAGGTGAGTGAAGACCCTTCCGTCAGTCTGGGTCTTCTACAACTGTGGATGAAGGCCGAATAGGAGAGGGAAGGTTCGGGTGGCAGCACTGGCAGCTACCTAGACCGGAAATTAATAACGGTCAAATAGATACACCTAATTCCCGAGACCGTGAAGACTAAGTTAAAGAAAGCGAGGAGAAAACTGTTTATTCAAGATTTACAGTCATATACGGTCGCAGGAAGCTCTGTTATCTGTTATCATTAAGTTGCCTTCATCACGGCAGCCACATATGGAACACATGGTCAACTAAGATACATTGACACAACACGGTCCAATAACAAGGCCATAAAACTGGGACATGCCAAGCAACGTTTATCGCTTGGGTAGCTTAGCTATAAGACGTCACGTCAGAGTCCATTATTGGTGCGATAGATCTAAAAACGCGGCATAAAGTGCTTCAGATTCTATGGGAAAATTGTTAGTTTTCGATCACTCTTTCAGTAGTTTGAACATATGTGCCTGTCATGAACGCAACATTTTATTAGCCACCGTTTGATGAGAAAGTTGTCCTGATAGCAAAATCCGTTAAGGAAACATTGTATTCTTTGTTGGCCTCTTTGCCGTCACTGATGCAAACTAATTCCCAGTTCAGCGTTCTCTATCAAGCGCTGAAACGGCTACAGAGACGTTTGTGACATGTCATGTTTCATCGATCGTGGAACATGGTGACCGAAACACTGGGACGATGGGGCCAAGTAACGCGGCTTGGAACGGGCGTAAACCTCTCAGTGTCAGCCAGTCTGGCTGTAGCTATACCAGTGTGTTGGGTCCACTCACCAACCCGACTCGGTTGGGTGGCCTGTTTTTGTGCAGGCCCGTCGGTTGGGGCTCCGGATTATATAGCCGGGTCAACACTACGCGGACGGTCGGCATTTCTCTGGACGTTTCAGCCATGCCTTCAGCCGTCACGACCGTCATCGATTTGATACCGGGATGGCTACCATTTGACCCACTTAGAAAGGGCTTGCTCCATCTATCCCGTAATTCGGACGACGACCAAGATGAAGTCCGAAACCTACGCCAATCTGAGTTGGTAGCTCATTTAACCACAGACAAATGTCTGGTTTTTCAGACATGCTGTCCGTGTGCGTTCTACGTCGTACGAACACACCCACACTCTCAGTGCTCGCTGCGTACTCCTGTCGGTTTGGCAACCGGGTTCAGGTGCACTAGCTGCTTTGCTTACGCCCTGACTTCTGACGGATCTGTGTACCCCCATTGCGTATAGGCAAACCAATCCATGTGTTGTCTGCACTATGCACTGGAGTGAGAACTGAAGGTATGCAAGAGGAACCCTGTGTATCGTGGTTTAGCCTTCAGGAACGTGAATTACATGTAACACTGACTAGGGTTTACAGCGAACGCAACGATGAACCAATAGCAAACCGATGAAAAAAGTATAGAACATGTCTGGGCCCGCCAGCCAGAGTGCGCATGTAACCTTTGCGACCGGCAGGTGTGAAACGGGATGGTTCACGTGAGTGAGCGATTTTGTGTATGCGTTTGTGTGCGTGTACATACAGGAACGTAACATAGATAGACCGTACACCTCTTTTCGTTAAAAAAACGTCATAAGTAAGATCGCCTATAGGGATTTATCTGAAATCTCTGGATTGGAGGACGTACGCGTCTTGCATGTCTTCTTTCTGGGCTGCTCTCCGGTGACGGTACGTTAGGTTGTTCAGGTTCAGGCGTTTTTACTTTTGGTAAAGAAAATTTATCAAATAGTAGATCCAGCAGGAGTTCATAATGGTTGCTTACGTAGTTGTCATCTGTCGTGTATCTGCGTTTGCTATGATTGGCATGTCTTCTGGTTGTGCCTGCCTGACTGTCCACTGCGTACAGTACTTGACCGATGCTCGTTCTCACGATTTCTGAGATCTAAGTGTTAGCTTGCTGCCTGAAGTCATCATCATCATCAGGGTAAAATACGCGCGTACGAGTCCCATGGTGACGATTAAATTGATTTTACACTTTGTAGTTAGGTTAGTCCGAAACGGTTGACGGGAGCGTGGCATTTTCCGTCCCAGGAACGCTTCTGCTGGTGATTGGCTGTTAGGCGGTGCTCAATTTGGCGTTAATATATATGCTTGCAGAAATGTGTCTAAAATTTCTGGTACACGCCCTTCTCCTTGTTGTTTTATCATACTCCTTTTGAACGTGTCAACAAACCGTTCAGTTTGCCCATTCAACTGAGGGTGATAAACGCGGCTTCGCATGTGTTGCACGCCCAGTGAACGACAAAAACTAGATAATTCACCTGATGTAAACTGTGATCCACTGTCTCTAACAATCGTTTCAGCAACCCCGAACTGTGCGAAATAGTGGTTGAGACACATTGTGGAGGTTGTCGTTTGATTCTTTAACGTGAAAATTTGTGGCCATTTGGAAAACGAATCAACAATAATAAAATAACACTGATTATCAATGGGTCCTCCATAGTCAACATGTATACGTGCGTCAGGAACAGAAGAGATTGACCATAAATGGAGGTCCACTTTGACAGGAGCCTTGGTACCTTTGGCACAATTATTACACCACCGTACTAGATGTTCAATATCTTGATCTATATTAAGCCAATAAGCGTAGCAATGTGCGATGGACTTCATTTGCACGATTCCAGGGTGACCTTGATGTAACTGATTTGTAAATCTGTTTTAAAGCGTGCGTGATACTCTTATTCTGCCTCCAAACATTAAACAATCATCGACTTGTGTTAAAGCATCTTTCCGGCAGCAAAATGGCTAATGGTCTGAATTTGTAATGACCTGTGGCCAACCACTCCGCAGGAAAAATAAAATGAGCTGAAGACAGGGGTCTGCGTGAGTAAGTTTTTGTATCTAACGGAAGGTGACCGGAAGGTGGCGAACGGAATCTGTGAATGTAGGTTTGATTTCTGCATCGACCTCCATGGAGTAAATGACTGTATCTTCAGAAGTCTTAGCACGAAATCTATCAGAGATGAGTCTAGATAACTCATCCGCATGTCCAAAACCGGTTTTTCTCACATACTAAATCGTAAAGTTATATCCGATCAAAATTGTTGCCCACCGTTGCAAACGATTTGCTGTGTGTACTGGAATGCCCTTCTTAATGCGAAAAATAGAGAGCAATGGTTTGCAATCGGTGCACAATGTAAATGTTCGACCATGCAGCGTTTTATGATACTTAGACCGCAAAAATGATAGTCAGTCCTTCTTTTTCAATTTGACTGTAGTTTCTTTCCGCCGGAGTCAACGTTCGTGGAACATGACTGACTGCCTTTTGACTACCAAAGGGAAAACGATGCAACAAAACTGCTTCGATTCCATAATCAGAGGCATCAGTTGCTACATCAATTGGTAATCTAGGGTCATAATGTGTTAACGCAAGGTCCGACGGCAACACATTCTTAACTCGCCCAAAAGCTGATTGGCACGTCGCAGACCGTACCGACTTAGCAATGTGTTCCAGGAGTCTATTTAAGGGAGCTCGTAAAACATGCATATTTGGTACCAAGTTATTGTAGTAGTTGTCGAGACCTAGAAATGACTGCAATGTGAATTTATTTGTCGGGGCCGGTAGGTGTTCAGTAACCTCTATTTTCGATGAATCCGGGCGACGACCGTTTCCATCAACGATTGCTCCAAGAGAGACACTGCGACGCATAAAAAATGAACACTTTTCGATGCGAAGGCTAAAATCGTATGTTCTTATTCGGCTGAGAACTTCTTCTAAGTGTACCCGATGGAAATCAGCAGATGGGCTTGCGATGATGATATTGTCCATGTAAGCCGAAGCGTGTGCTAGTCCATTCAACAAGGTATCTATAATCTGCTGAAAAATAGCTGGGGCACTTTTCACGCCATATGACAACCTGTTATACTGATACAGCCCTCGATGTGTGTTGATGGTGAGATACTGCTTACTTGAGTTGTCAACTTCGACTTGAAGGTAAGCATCAGAAAGGTCAATTTTGGAGAACACTTTGCAGCCATTTAGTTGTGTGAACGAATCTTCAGGTATAGGCAACGGGTACCGATGTGTTTGTAGCACATCATTCAAACCAGTAGAAAAATCCTCGTAGATGCGAACTGTGTCATTTGCTCTTTTTGACAACAACTAACGGAGTTGCCCACACTGAGTAGTTAATTTTTGTTAGAACACCCAACTGTTCCAATCTGACTAAATCCCAATCTGTTTGAGTGATCGCAGTGTACAGTACCGGTCTTTTGGGTCAAAAATTTGGTTTGCAATTCGCAGTAACGAACAAAGTTGCCTTCGCTGCGGTGCATAAACCAAGGTCAGTGTTGAGGATTTGTGCATGGTTAATCCGTAATTTTAATAGAATTTTATTGCACACCTCTGCACTTTCTGAAGAACCGGGTAATGGAGACAACTGTGCAGATGTTACATCACAGAACGAGCTAATGGGAACATCCCACAAGTGTAATTATCCTATCCAATCAATTCCTAATAGATTCAAATCATTTGAGTCTGCGATGTAACATGTACTGGTACACTGTTAATCGCGAGGTAAGAACTCACATGTGATCTCTCCCGTAAATGCGATTGGGTGGCCAGATGCATTACGTGCGATACATCCTGAGGGTTGGAAAATGGGTTCCCCCATTTCGTGTTGTGTTGAGCGAGAAGTTATGGTTATATCCGACGCAGTATCAATTTGTAATGTTATTGGAAAATTATTGACCGACATAGTCAGAAATTTGCGCGAGTAATAATTGGCATTTTTAGAGGTAGAGAATACGACATTTGACTGCCTTCTGAAACGACTCTGGAATTGGTTTCTAACAGATGTAAAACAACAACCTTCTTTGTCCCGCAAACGATCACACTCTTGACACTTATGTGACCGAAAACAACAAAATCGTACGAAATGCCATTCACCGCAGTGCAAGCAGGCTGATGGCGGTCGTTGCCAACTCGTGTTTCTTGACTTACTGCTTGCTTGTGATTACGTCGTTGTGACTTTTTCAACCAGTGTCACATCGCGTGTCCCTGATGACTGCAGCACTTGTGAATCCTTCAACAGATTTACTAATAGCAGATATTCAGGAGTCAGCCCCTGCAAGAAGAAGAAGTGTGTTGAATCGAGTTTCGTCAGTAACCTGGTTCGGGTGTCAGCATCTGCTTCTATTGTGAGGCCAGAAACAAAAATCAGTGACTTGAATTGATCATCTGATATCTTTTTCAACTGAAATCGTTCGCATTCTCTGTTCACTCTTCCCGAGTATGACACAATATCTTCATCCGGCTGTCGTGCGATTTTCAAACAGTTGTAACGTATATTGAAAAGTGATGTGCGTTCTCCAAATATAGTTGAAGGTATGGAGACGGTCTCTTGCAAACTGTAGTCTCGAGAATGATTTGGTAGAATGAAGTTGCAGTACTGAATGTGTCCATTGGCATCTAGTTTCTGTATCAGTAGGCGCACTTTTCTGTCGACTTACCCTTGCACACATTGGTTGTGTGACCCCGTTCGTTGTTGAAACCCAGGGAACCTCCTTGGGACATCTTACATTGACATTGAGATATCTCAAATTGGAATATATATAGTTGGTCCCCGCTGGACATGTACGTAAGCAATCGTTTTTTTTCGTGGTTGGGGTTGTGTTCAGGCTTTCTTTCGCTTCAGTCACTATGACCGGATAATCCGAAACGACCAGATGTGTCTGACTATGATTTTCAACTACATCGGCGTGCACAACATGAATGCTGGCGGCTATGGAGTGACGAACGCTCGGTAACCCATCTCGGAAGGTGTCTTGCAGGATGTGCGTCGTCTGTCGGAGCTATACCAGAGAAACCATTCGAGTCATCTGAAACTGACACCGAGTCACATAAGAATGATATCAGACTATCTTTAAATGAAAAGTTTACCCAACAATAGGTTCCAAAGCGTTGTGCCTGCAAGACAACCTACATTGGCGCATCTGTCCTGAAGAGTCATCATCTTGTTTGGGTGCGACTGATTACTTGGTGTTAAAAATTGGAATATAAGACAGAGATAGTTAGGACTCGCCGGCTGCCAGCCTGACGAAGGATCAGTTCTTGCGACAAGTACGCGGGTTAGACGTGTGTTCAATGGGCGCGCAAACACGAGCATAAACACCCAAGATCTATGACTACAGTCAGTCGACTACCAAACCTCGACCTTAAATAAACGGTATGCGCCGTTTTATAGAAATCTATAGCCAAACCATATGATCGTCAATTTTTTAATAGATAGTTTTACTGCCATCTAACTCAACTTTCCTTTCTTGTCTGATTAAATGGCACCACCACGTGTCATTTGACATAAGTTTATTTCCAGCGACCTAACGATAAAAACCGGAGTAAAAATATTAGATTGTTCGCTGCCGTTCCAATTCTGCACACTTTTATGTACAGAGCTTATGAGTCAATCGTGACTTGTGCAGACGGGTGCTAGCCTAACACCCTATACTTGGGATAGGGCAACAGTAAAGATGAATCGATAATCTACTCTTAACCAGTAACGGTCGATGATTATAGCTCATTTCCACTTCAGCCGATCTACGGAAAACAGCGTTCAACGAGTTCCAAAGGTAGTGTGTTGACTTTTCGACAGACGTTTTTCTGTATGTAGGAAATTGTCAAACGATTTCAAATATCAGGTTGGTGAAATCAGTCTTTTCTCAAGCAGCCCATATTCGCTCGTGAACAACGGTAGAAGACACTGGTATTCCGTCATAAGTTATTTGATCCTAAGGGTACGGAACTCTGATTGGGGTCATAAATGTTTCGGAGTTGAACTCGATGTTAAGCCTAGGATCATTCTATAGAACTGTACGAATGATGTAACAAGAATTTTGCCATCGTATTTACTGAGGAATGAATATGTTTAACTCCGACCATCATAAACACACCTGTTACAGTCATTGCAATGGGAGCGTGGAACTTAGTGATGAAGCGTGCTTCCGTGTGGATGACAAGTGTAAGCCAGTATCGAAAATGCGGTCTTGAATGCACTCAAGGAGTTAGTGTGATAGAGGGGGGGGGCGTAAAGTGACATAAAGCGTAATGGCACAGTACTGAGTGAGGCAATACTGACTGGTTCATGCTAACCAAACAGTTCCAGATCTGGGCCTGGCTGACTGACTTCACGTGAAGGACACAGAGCGTCTATGTTGAAGAGATGTCAGCTGTGAGAGAGATTCTGTGGGGTGACACTGTTGTTTTTTGGACACCAAGAAGAAACTGTAAGGTATACCTCGTATTCCTTCCATGAAAACATTTAACTGTTGATTAGTACGCATGGATTATTTACGTAACATCAATCAAACTAATTTCCGGACCGGTCTATTAAGGATGGGCGTCCACTATGTAGAACCAATATTGACTCAAATGTGTACAAAATGCACATCCTCAATTCCAGTTCAAGCACAGTCTGTACTTCTGTACATGATATTTTTGACCTAGTCACTCTGTAATAGATAACCAATATTCGACCAATGTCCATCCAATGTTCTGGAAATGTGGTTTCAATGCTAAGTTTTGATGACAGAACTGATCACCAACTGATAAATGATAAGAATTGAAAGCTCAGTTATATCAGGTGACCAAAAATCATCGTCAATCGAATGAAATGTGGTGATTGTATGGTTAACTGAGTGAAGTTTACAGAGACCAAAGTGCTCGCATTTCATTTGATTTGGCAGACATAAACTCAAACTTTTCATCTTAATTATGAAAGCAAATCCTATAACAAAAACGAAACGAACAAACAACTCCGTCAGCTGTTACAACTTGATCAACTGAATAAGTGTCTGGATTTCTATTTATCTATCTAATTATATATATATATATATATATATATATATATATATGACGAAGCCGTCTCATTTCATCATGGAACATCGCTGAATAAGACGGATTTCTGTTAACGAATTATCCACAGCAGTTGGTTTCCGTTCCTGAAACTTAGTCGACCACCACTTTGCAGAACATCGTTCAGACGAAGGAAGCTTTCTTTTTACTTCACAGAAAAAGTAATTTTGTCGGATCAGCAGTTGCAGCCTAAAATACACCAGAACTTCAGCCACAAAAGTGATAATATGTTATTTAGAATCTTTCAATCTCCTTTGGAAAGGATACTTGCCAATTAAATTGTGAACACAATGTAAGGGTTTAGTATCCTCTTACTTTCAGGTCACTAACACCACATGACAATCTACATCAATCACGACCGTATTCGTTGTTCTGACTACTCAGTTGGAAGGAAAACAGCACAACAGCAGACCACTGCAACTTTCGCCTAAGCTATGAAACGATGCGCCTGCAGTAATATTAAGGTATAACCTTGAAACAAAGCATTTTCCACTTAACTGGTCCAACCTATGAGAGCATGAAGGAAATTTATAGAAGATCAGTTACAGTCTGGTAGCAGTCTCACGAACCGCAACCCATGTTTGAACCCGAAAGCGTTAACAAATCCAATCAGATTTTGGGTGCCTTAAAGAGGGGTAGTTTTTTACATGGTCTAGTTCAGTCTCACTGTCACTGTCACCGTAAAATCCTGCGCACAGCATCTCAGAGAGCACGAAAAATTGGTTGCAGTTCATAGTAGTGACCTCAGTGATGTCGCCTCAACACCATGTCTACTAACATGTGCACGCTGTATTCCTATCTACTCAACGTGTCGCTTGTATCATCCACTCTGAGAAGACCCATGCTGGTTAATCTTTCGAACCTACTTTCATCCGTAGTCAAAATTATCTCAGTCACTGTTGGTTCGTCAGATACCAACTTCAGCGATTCATCACTCTGTTCGCTAGTCAAAATGGGTTTTCTCCGCATCTCACTGGCCTTTGACATACTCATGGTAATGTCAGCATACAGTCAACCGTAAATTAAGTAGTCACCGTCCGCTGTAGCAGCCATATCCCAACCATCTCGCAGCCCATTTGTCTGTATGATGCGCCTGCGCGCTCTGAACTACAGCGTTCATTTATTTGAGAGTTACCTTTCTAGTTCAGCTAATCAGGTAATAGATCGACACCTCGACCTTTTCGTCGGACATGTCTGTGCTCACTCCTTTGCATTACTGCTCAGGTAAAACTTAAGTGTCACCCACGAAACCGCCCGTGGCATGTATATCTGCATGACCCCCATATTCACGTTCGTAAGAACACCGCTGCATTGTGAGATGAGAGCAATGCCCGAGCTGATAACAATAGCCAAGTGCCTGAAATATATATGTCGGATGTGCAACCGTAGGTTTTTTTCGGTGCGACCCAATTACGAAAAACCTGGACCTTGGCTGGATTGGAACCAGCGACAAATACAGCACACCCAGACATCGTAAGTGGTCTATCAGCCGAGCTACGCTATTGGACCTCCTCTAAAATTATCAAATCTCTTGTGCTGTTCTTGTCGAGGGAAGTGTAAAGGCGAAGATGTATTGTGTTCAATGATCATCCTCTGCCCAAAGGTCAGTCGCTGCGACCAGGAATGTTAAACCCATGAATTGCAACCAGTAATGCACAAAGTATGAAAAATAGTCTACGAAGCATTAAGTAAAGGGCAGAATGTACGGTTGTCTGTTGGTTTTATCTTAAAGCGTGAAACTAATACTCAGGGTATGGATCTTTAAGGGACTCTCTAGCTGATTAGTAAGAAAACGAATAAACCGGTAGTGGAATATGTGTAAAAAGTTGTGTGATATCCATATAGGTAATACAACCGCGTCTGTGTAGACACAGGGTAGTTTTGTTTCTAGTAGGTTAACTAAATCAAAATTGTGCCTTGTTTTATGTTTAGCAAAGAAATAACTAACTAAGTTCAAGACTTTGGCCAAATGTCTGACAGCTTATGATGCTACAGGATGGGCATAGATTACATTATTTTTAACTGAATGTTTAAAGTATTACTCTTTCTATTGTTTTTGAAACCGAAATAGTCCCCCCAGAAGTGTTTGTGTTTTCAATTGTCACCTTAGTTTTCATACCAACAGTACGGACTAATCCGTCCAAACCGGAAAAAACACTACTATCAAACCGTGGAGCCAATGGTTTCTCGGAGTTGAGTCGACTGTTACCTGCTCGATATTGCATATCTGTAAGTTGCGTTCTTGAGTTAGCCACTTTTGTTCAGCTTGAAGGGACGGACGATATTCTCTTACGCTTCTGTTCCAAAGTACCGACGATAGGTAATTAGCCTGTTTCCATCACACGGTGTACCTCTCGGTGAAGACCTCTCTAAGCTTAAGGTTGGCATCGCCTCTTAGAAGTAAGAAGTCATTCGGCAACAAAGAAGCAGAATCAGTACCCCCAGACATCAGCGGTACGGTTGGGCAGTGTTGTATTCGTATTCAGGTAAAATCAATAGTGAGTTCTACAGGCTGTAACAACGGTAGAGAGAACACGTGCGTCATTAGAAATACAAACTGTATTGTCACATTTACAAGCGGTAGCCTCGTTCTTATGTACTTGGACGAATGTGCATCTAGCAAAAATAATAGACAGTCGGCAACGTGAACTTCAATATGAACTGCTTAACACACACTTCCCTCATACATTTTGTAGCGAAAAGACGCCCAATCAAGCGCAATCTTTGTTGTCCAACTCGCTTGTTGTCATGCCATGCGCAACGCATCTACAAGACGAGATGTGAAGTCTGGTCTCAATGATAACTGATTGTTCAGAGATATGATGTGATATCTTGCAGCGCAGTCAAATACCACACAAAGTTTATCAGGTTTCTTAGGGTCAAATACAAAGTGGTGTGAAGTATACCAGGTTCAACATTCAAAGGTACATTTTGCTTATAAGAGGCTGCATTAAGAGAAACTATCTCTAGTGTAGTTCTTCATTATGTTTTAAAGTTGAGACGATCGGGCAACCTGATCATTACTCACAAGCGAGAGTGGTTGAGCGTTCACATATGATAATTC
>LUCH01006790.1:0-16091 GCA_013368495.1 Paragonimus heterotremus
GCCTGACCACCACGCCAAGGTAGCAGAAAAGGTCAGGCTAGTAGCCTGTAATGCTAATACATCGGACAGTGTTTAACACAATCTCAGGTGCTGAATATGTTGACTTGCACTTCGTCATGCTGGTTGGCTTGCAAACACCATATTGCGAGCTTGTGGACTGATGGAAAATGGTGCGGGATTGGGGAAACTGTTTAGACTTATGGTATAGAAACACTATCCTTATGTAAGCAGCCTCTCTCGAGCTGCATGTAAGAGATATACACTTGGGATCAGAAAGGCATTAGGTTCGGTGTAGAACTCGAAACGGTGGATAATTTTCCGGTTGTTCTTCAATTTTCTCCGTCAGTTCCATATCGCTTATTACTGTGAATTTGAACTCAGCGATATAAATAAGCGTCAAATTTGAGATGAGATTGTGGAATGGAACGTAAATTAGTTGCTCGAAGGCTTCTGTTTAGTAGGTCTGAACAATTTCAGATTATCCACAGCACGTAGGTTACAGGAACTCACGTAACACAACCTCCATAAGTCAACTGAAACATACTTTGGGTTAGAAATAGCTCTATAGTAACATTGTTAGACATTTGTCACATGGTAGGGGATTCGAACATTGGCCACCTCGAACAATATTATCTGAATTTGAGCGGCTTGTGTGGCCTGGAATGCCGCAGAGTATCAAACACTTTGTAAAATGAAAAAGGCTAAAAACGTCATTACGTATGCTAAGTTTGAACCTACACCAAGGAAAAGCTAAAATGCACAAGTTGGTTTAACAGTAGGCTACTCGGCTGTTCTAAACAAGTATACCAAAAATCGAACCCTTGACCTACGGATGACAAGTAAAAATTATTGACAGACATCGGTAGAACACAAGATCAAAAGTTAGAAGCACATCATTAGTCTACTACTTCCTGAAGTTCCACCAAAATTCATGACAGGTAACACACTGTATAGACGGTTTAGGATTATGCAAGAGATCAACAAATAAAGCCACACATACCTCCAACACCTAGCTCCAAGAAGCATTCACCTTGACCGTCTTCTAATCGTTTGGTCAACAAGCTTTCAAGCTGTGAGAATTGATCATTGTCAGGATTGATGAAAGCGTACTATAGATGAAAAGAAAACAATACAAAAACGACGCTAGCAGGAGACATTGAGAGGGTATTACAAACAAGGCAAGGAATAGAGATAGACGGGCAGCTGAGGAGCTGACAGAGAATGAGTCAAGTCAAACCTTCGGTGTATATTCCGTACAGTGAGCACTATCGTATGGTAAACTGAGCCACGTTTGTGGGGTGGATATTCCGAAGCTACCGAAACTTATAAAAACATTTAAAATAACTAGAAAAAGTACGATCAGTGGTTGATTTTCTTGTCATTACGCACTCTGAATCCAGAATGACTTGATGATAACGGTGTTGACTACCAACCACAAGGTTGCAAGTCATCACTCTGGTAATCTTGATTCCTCCTGTTTAGTATGAGACAGCCTAGCGATATTCAGTCCACATGCAGCCTAGTCTATCTAACAGCAACAAATACATGATGGCGTAGAGCTGAAAATCATCCTTAACAACTTTCAGAAAGCCATACAACATCCAAGAGGGTGCAGTCGGTTGGCGGGAAAGAGTTAAAGACAAAACATCTTGCAATAAAACGGCGTTAAAGGCGCCAACTATTAACTGCACGGTTGCGGCTTCGAGTTTACAATAATCACGATTGGTACCGATTAAGTTTGAGTGGTATGAAAACACCCATTTCACATGTAACTTGGTGCGACGCAACAGTCAAAAATTCATGATCTGCTTCCCACTTCCACAAGCATACGCCCAATTAATTCGTTTCCATTTGCTTCTTATTTGTACAACTCAGTTACAAGCTGAACACAGTCTGTTTAACGGGGCTCTACTTCGATAGTCAATTTCTTAATGATCGGGCGCTTGTTGACTGATTTGTTACAGCTTAATCAGCATACGCCATGATGGGGCAGATTCCGCGACCAGACCACATTGATACAGTCACCGAATGTTGTGGATCAATGAGAGAGGAAACATTTAACAACTTCAAATCTGCTATCGGGTTCCTCTACGTTGACGAGCATATTGTCCTTACAAGCTATGTTGTCCCCTGAATCTATAAACACATCGCTGATTATACTGCTTACGACAAAGCCAGTGCACCTATTGAGAGCGTATATATCCAACCAAAGAACACGATATTTGTGAACAGGAACATGGATAAACTCTCGACTAGTTCCTTCAGAAGTAGAAATCTTTCTGATTAATAATTTAAATCATTCAATGCAGGAAGTTACTGAGAGGAGTTCATTCATTCGTGGCATAACTTCAAGTCAAGTTCGTCAATGATTACTGGAGGAAATCAGGAGGGGACAAGGAGATCAGATAAATGATTAACACTACTTCGCTGTGGTTAGGAACACAAACGAAGTTCATCTTCAGTAGTCAACACTAATCGGGCTGGGGCTGAGACGAGAACAAACTGTTTCGTAGATTGAGAGGCCATGCTCGGCCAATGTGACGCTATCGGATTGCGATCAGCTTGTCTATCGATTTCGCGTGATGAAGTGGGAGAAACCTGGTAGACGATGCGAAACACTCTCTACGTCTGTGGGCCGAACGCAACTGATCAAATGAACCAGGAAAGAGCACAAAAAATCTTCGCAACTCGGCACAGTCAATCACTATAGAGAGCACAAATCTTGGTCACTTCAAAAGAACGCCATAATCACAGGGTGGTGATCGATTACAGCCAAACGAGTAACCAACTCGCATGTCTCGAAATTTATCTTGTTCCACGTAAGAACGAACCAAAAGCGAAAATCTCGCAGTGTGAAGTGTACAGTACACCAAATTTGAAAAGTGCATACAACTAAATTCTTAACGGAGATGAGAAAAATTATACAAATGTCGAGGCTTACAGTAAGCCTTGTTAATGTTTTAGAATTTCATTCGGGATTATGTGCTAACAAAGGAGAAATGATAGTATTAGCGATATGGAAAAGTTTCGCCACGACTGCTTACGTTAACACCGTCACGAGAACGGACCTTTGTTGTATAACGTGCAACATCGCATGTGATTAGTATAGTGCGTACATTTGGGAACAAAGGGCAGGCAGTAACACCAGAAAAACGAGCGACCAGAAGCGACTATTGGAACAATGTGTAAGCGCTATGGGGGACGTGTCATTAAAGCGAATGATAATGTACTGCTGTTCAATGTACGTGGATACACATCAGCCATGCAAACGAATGTACGTGTTCGTTGTCCTATGTCTTAACATAACTATCATCATCGTCATAGTAGCCATGAGCATGACCAAAAGATACGGTGGCTCGGGCCGCCGCTCACCTCAACAGTGACGTGGAATATCCTAGAAGAAAACATTACTAAGAAGGTTGAGAATTAATAAAAGAAGACTAAGCGGAAGAACTAGAAATGGTATGGATACAGGTACGCCATTGATTGCGACACATCCCCATCTCGGATAGCGTCTCCAACCAACGGTTTGAGTGATCACGAGAACCCTATCCAGGCAGACGACACCTACCTCCACTTTGCTCAATGGAACAGTCAAGGTCTTCATATTTCGTGACCACGTCGTTGCTTGACCACCATGCGGTTTTACCCAATTGTTGGTGGTCTCAGTATATAATGGCCGGTACGGTAAACGAACAGATCACATACGGAGTACGTGACCCAACCATCGCAACCTGTGTACTGTGATTAGTTGACCAATTGATCGCGCATCCCGAGCGTTCCGGAGTACGTGCCGGCGAACGGCCACATTGCTCACACGATCAGTCCATACAATATGAGCCAATCGACGAAGACAACGATGGTCAAATACAGCAAGTCTGTTGATATCTTCTTTGTGAACAGGCCACGTTTCCGAACCATAAAGCAAAATGGAACGTACACAACCATTATATATCCTTCCTTTTAACGACAACCGGACGTCTTTTCGACACCACAGATGACGCAGTATGGCAAGGGTAGCTTGTGCCTTTGTTATCCTCGCTGATATCTCATCAACAATATTACAGGCTGACGAGATAGTGCTACCCAAATATGTGAAACTGTTCACAGTCTCGAGCGGATTACATGCAATGAAGAAAGTAGGAGTGGAAATGCTCCAGTCTTGAAGCAGCAGTTAGCACTTTGAAGGTGCAAAGCGCATTCCATACAAACCAGCACAGTCACTCACCTAGTCCAGCATGATCTGTATGTTTTCGGCAGAGGGGCTAAGTAAGACAATGTCGTCCGCGTACTCTAGATCGGTCAATCTAGCGCCAGAAAGAAGCTCAACACCATGCTTACTAGACTCCTCAAGCGCACCCTCCAGAATGTCGTCCATGACAAAATTGAACAGGAAGGGGGGAATCGGACAACCCTGACGGACACCACTAGAAGTGATGAACGCCCGAGACAGTTGTCCATAAACTCTCACTCTGCTTGCAGAGTGAGCATACAGTGATCTCAATAGATTCACGTATTTCCCTGATACTCCATTGCGAAGGAGACAGCTCCAGAGAACGTTACGAGCAACTGAGTCGAAATCGGCCTTTAGGTCCAAAAAGATCACGACTGTCGGCTGTCTGTAACAGTGCCGATGTTCCAAGATCCGTCCCAAGGTAAAAATATGATCAATGCACCCTCGACCGGATCGAAATCCTGCTTGTTCTTCACGTATCTGGCTTTCTCTGAGCTTAGTGAGCCGACGTAAAATAAGGACAGTGAGTAACTTGGACACAATTGACACCAAATTGATGCCTCTGTGGTTGTCACATAGACCTCGGGCCCCTTTTTGCAAACGGGAATTGCTGTTGATAGGCAGCAATCGCGAGGCACCTCTTCAGTCTTCCAAATCGTCTGAAGGAGTTTTATCAGTTCTGATAATCTATACGGGATTTCATGCAATAAACAACATTGCAGGCTACGCGTCTTTTGCGGTCACAACAACTGGTGCCTTCACGAACGCGAGGATGAAGATACCCTGACCGCAGTCGATCGAACATGGAGATGTCCGGGTGTTGTTGGAAGACTTCGAGGATGCAGCCGAAATGTACGGGGTTAAGACCAACCGTGGGAAGCTGACTACCTACCGACGCTGGTGGATGGCAGGGCGAAAGCGATGCTGGACGCAGCGCGAAGAAGCCCTGCGGAAAGAGAGTGGGTCGCTGTGAAGGAGACGCTGGTAGCTGCGTTTGACAGCCCGACCATCCACCAGGAGACAATGCGGCAGTTCAAAACGGCCAGGCTTCGAAAAGGAACAGGTCCATACGTGTTCTCTACCACTCTGCAAAGATTATTGGACAGAGGGCTACCAGAAATGGATCAAGAATCACGACGGAAGTTGCTTGCGGAGTAGTTTATTGAAGATCTCTCGATGGCGGTTCACGACCAAGTCCGTACTGCCTATGTCGCCCGGCGGATGGAACTTGATGAGCCCGCGAAAATGACGCGCAAGTTGGGAGTTATGTTCGGTGGATACGAACAACAGTACGGACAAGAAGACTAGAAAAAATGCAGAAGGCAATAGATCAGTTGATAGCAAATGTAATTGCACTGAGAACCGCATCTCAGAGGAACAATTGATTAGGAAGCCGCTTTGGCTGTGATGAAAAAGGACATTGGAAGAAATGTCTAACTCGGCGATTTAAGAGGTCTAAAAATAGTGTTCCATGATTGTTCTTTTCGTTGGGTGGGTCAGCCAGTAATGAGAGCAGTTGGGAGGGAGGTCGTTCACACAAAGGCTGAAGTTGACGTGGAAATAGAACAATGCCTGGTCGATATGGGGGCGGCTACTTCGTTGATTGCTCGTGTAGGGAAGCAAAACGTAGAAACGATATCTACGATGATCAGGTCAGCTGAGGGTCATAACCTGCTAGTTGATGATGTGAAAGAATACAGGGTGCGTACTGGCGGCCATATCGTGAAGCACCGTTTGACTACCCCCAGAAACTAGGCAAACGATCCTTGGAGCCGATTTCTACACTGCAACAAATGCCAGGATTGGCCTTGTCATGCGCATGTATCTGCTCATTCACAAGCATTATTCATCACTCATTCATCACTATATTCTGCATTGCAGCTACATATGGCTTGTTTACAAGTTGAATAAAGCCTATCGTTTTGGCAACTCACATTCTCTCTTAGTAACAGTCTATTGAACGTACGTTTCGAATCACTACAGTTTATTCAACTGGTAAAACGGCTGATCCTATCGTGCGTCCTGATCGTTTCAATGTCGACCCCCCACTCGCTGACTTCAACTGATTAGTGGCTTTACTGGCGGAAGACATTCGAAAACTTTTTTTGTTGTTGCAAAATCGTTTGAGCTAAACGCATTGGCTATTGTCGTTTGTTATGTCGGGTCATCTGTACATAAACACATCGCGGAATGTGACTTCTACACAACAGCCACATGGACACTCCAAAATTTCCACACTTGATCAAAAAAAAAATTTTTCCTCGACATGTGTTATCCACCGTTAACCAAGACAACGGGCAAAGTCTGCATTAATTCCTTCAGAAACTCAAAACGTTGGCCTCGTAATTTGATTAACCAGCATTCATTCGTGGTTTATACTCTCATTCAATCCGTCAACGATTGCTCGAATATAAGTCCTTGGATCTCACTTCAACCTTTGATGTAGCTGAACGATTGGAATTAGCCCAATAGCAATCAATCTTACAATCAACAACACTCTTGAGCCGTGTGGCTGCAAGCTACTGAGTACCCTCAGACGCTCATTCCAAAGGCATATGACACCGAATGTATGGCAGACACAGCCAACTTCCAAAACAGAGCGGCTCCATGTGTTATTTTTGTGGATTACGTTAGCATCTACGAAAGCAACGTCCAGCTTGTGATACTACCTGTAAACGCTGTAGAAAAAGAGCACTAAGAAAGAGTGTGTCAATCTCCTAAGACTATACATTCCGTAACAACATTAGAATCTGTATTATCGTCTACCACAGTCACAGCGCCCGCCGCGCACTTGTCAGATGCTGTCGTTGAGATTTACATGAACGGTATTTGATTACAAGCTCTCACTGACACAGGCGGTTCAGAAAGCTAAATATCTCATTCTGTTGTCCGGGCACATAAATGGCAAATCCATTCTTTCTGTCAAAGAATCACTGACATCTACCAGTTTATCCAGTTTCACACTTGGTCACTGTTTTGTTTCTATTCGTTTCAAACAACTGTCATATAACTCTATCAAATTGTCACTTGTCATTAACTTGTGTACTGATTTATTACTAGGATATGACTTCCTTAAAAGGCGTAAATGCATCAAAATACCCTTCTCAGGCTCTGAGCCACTATTTTCACTTTGCAACATGCTTGCTATTTCTGTTACTCCACCGTTTCTGTTTCAACACTTGCCGCCTCATTACCAGCCAGTGATCAAATCCAGACGTTATTGTTTACCCGATGAACTCCTTATCAAGTCTGAAACTAAAAAACACTTAAACACCGCGATTATGAAACCTTTTGTCTCACCTTGGAGAGCCCAAGTCCTGATAACGTCCAACGGACGACAAAAGCGTCGAATGGTAGTGGACAGGTCAGATAATCAATTGGTTCACTTACCAAGACGCCTGTCCCTTACCCCGGATTGACGACCTGCTTGTACAAATTTTCCGTTGTGAAGTATTCAGTACTCTCGATCTCCAAAGTCGGTATCATCAGATACTTATTAAGAAGGAAAAACTGTCTTCGAAGCCATCATCACTCGTCTTTATCAGTTTATTCGTATTCCTTTTCCGCGTTAATAATGGTGCAACAGCGTTCCAGTGTACTATTGACAATATGATTCAACGAGAGAAATTGTTGGGGGCCTTCACCTACTTGGACACTCTGATTATCTACGACACTTCAAACGAAAATCATCATCGTAATCTCACACAATTCTTCAACACCGATCACAAGTATGGAATCATTATCAATGAGCAAAAAAGTGTTATGTGGACGCGCGACATCAAATCGTTGGGTTATGAATTCTCAAAGGGTGTCATTAAACCGGATCCAGAAATTCTCCGACCAGTGAAAGAGCTATCAGTCCCATCGAACACCAAAGCATAAGAGAGAGTTCTTGGTATGTTCGCTTATTACTTTCAATGGATCTCACGATTTTCAGACAAAATCAGTGATCTTTGAAAATAAGATCTTTCCTCTTCCTGAAAAGGATTTGGCTTCGTTTATTAATCTTAAGGATTCAAGATTCAACGGCTGCTACTATTGAACCGGGAGTTCCCCTGACAGTTGAAACTGACGTATCACGTATCGCTGCCATCGCAACGTTAAACCAGAATGGGCAACCAGCTGCCTTTTTCTCTAGAACTCTAGCACCTGCCGAATGTAAGCACGTCTCTGTCGAAAAGGAAACCTACGCTATCGTGGGAAACTTAAAAAACAACGGCGTTGTCTTCTGGGTCATTATTTTACATTCATCATAGATCAGCGCTCTGTATCCTTTAGGGTCGATCAAAAACAAACAGGGAAAATCGAGAACGAGGAAATGCAGCGCTGGTGGCTTGAAATTTCCAAATTTCAGTACGATATTCTCTACCGTCCTGGCTCTAACAATCGCGTGGCTGATATTATTTCGCGCAATTTTGGTTGTTCAATCTCCCATGCTGTCAATCTAAAAGCACTTCATGAATTACCACGTCACCCTGGATGTACCCGTGTGTTTCACCTAATCCAGGCACAGAATATACTATTCAGTCTCGAGGATATCAAACGAACCATCGCTCAGTGCAAAGTTTGTGCTGGAACCGAACTCCGTTTTTTTCACTCCATCATGCACACTTCTGATAAAGGCTACCCAACCATTCGAGAGATCAGGCATAGATTTTAAAGGACCCATTCCTTCATCCTCAAAGAACAGATTTTTGATAAGTATCAATTAATTTCTCCGCTTCCCTTCTGCCTATCCGTGTACTGACGCTTCTTCGTCCACAGTGATCAATTGCCTGATGAATTTATTTTTCATTCTTGTTTTACTTTCATTCATTCATTCATTCTCATCGTAGTTCTGTTTTAATTTTGAAAGGATTACTTTCATTCCTCCACGATAAGGGTTTCGCAACCAGCCACAACTACAGCCTATAACCCATAGTCTAACGGGTAAATTGAACATCTGAATGGTACCCTACGGAAAACTACAGCGCCGACACTCAAGTCGAAAAGCAGTGGTGTTGAACACTGAGAAACTGTGCTACCGGAGGCGCTTCACTCTATACGTTCTTTACTGTGCACTACGACCAACTGTACCCCACACCAGCGAATGTTCTATCATAACCGTCGAGCTTCCACGAGACTCTTCTTACTAAGTTGGCTAGTGAACTCCGACAAAATCCTTCTCCGTTAACAAAACCGGACGTTGAAATATGATCAGCACGTAAAGGAAGTTGAGTTAGTAGGACATAATCCAACTTATGCTTACATTCGCCACCTCGGCAACTGTAAGGATACAGTATCCCTATGCCACCTGGCACCAGGTGCAGAGGATACTGTAATGATCGATGAAGGAGAAATAGAGAAGGAAAATGAAGCGCCCGATTCATACCAAAGGTTCCTCTTATTTCCACGTTTGAAGGAAATCATGACACTGATTACAATAACCACGATGTCTACGAAACTCTTTTGAACCAGCAACAGAGAGTTAGACCCTACATTCTAAGGAATACTTACATCTCACTACTCAAAGTTTTGCGCTCCATGACCCACGTAAATCTCACTGGCTTTTCCACCCGATAGGGTGAATGGCATGTGCTTGCATATTTCATCCGTCTGCATTATTCATCGTCCAACAGGTTCTCTATTTTTTTATTGCAGCCATACGACCTGTTTACAAGGTGAATAAAGCTTTCGTTCTGGCAACTCATATTCTCTCTTAATAACAATCTGTTGCGTCAGTCTACGGTCGGGAAACATGCTGACCTATTCACGAACGACGGCGATCCGTGTGGATTCTGAAACTGGATCGCACATGAAGTACCAATAAATGAACATTTCAACCTCAAGGACCCCGTAGGATACCGGTTCATCTGGAAGAGGAAGTGAGAAGGTAAATGCAGAACATGTTGGATGAGGATGTTATCAAAGAAGCCAACACTCCATACAACTCGTCTGTTCTCCTAAAGAAGAAGTCCAACGGAAAACATCGCTTTTGTGTAGACTTTAGATGGCTGAATGAGGTAACATAGATCACAGTTGTGTCAATACCGTCCGTCGCCGATATTTTTGATAAATTGTTCACGGTGTTAGCCTTACGCTCCAGATACCGGCGGGTACCAATCAAACCCACGGATCGTGAGAAAACCAAATTTACGGTTGGCGAAAAACAGTACCAATTCAAGCGCATATCGTCTGGCCTATCGGGGGAACCGTTCACATTTCGACGCTTGATGGTTCAGCTGGTAAAACGACTGGATAATGTGGCGATATATGGAGACGATATTGCGGTGTACAGTAACACATAATCGGAACATGTTGCTCACTTAAACGCTGTCTTAAATCGAATTAAGAACCTGGGACTCCGGATTAATTTCGATAAGTCACAACTCGGACGGTCGTCGGCGGGGTTACTGGGACACAAGGTGGAACAAGATGAAATCAGGCCTCTGTCAGGGAAAATATTGACAATGGTCATGGCTCCGAATTTTAAGCGCAAGCTGAGACAATTTCGGGGTCGGACAAGGTATTACAGTGAGTTCTTGAAAAAATTTCATTCTATTACATCACTATTGAACAAACTCGTTTGGAAAGACAAGAAACTTGAATGGACCGACGATGCCCAGAGGGAGTTTATTCGAGTGCAACAAAAAACGAACGAGCAGCAAATGACGCTGGAAATTCTGAATATAAAAGTAACGTACATCGTAGCAGTAGATGACAGTGATCGTTGGATTGAGGCAGTACTCAAACAAAGGGAAAGAGTAATGGAATATGCCAGCAAAGTCCTGACCCCAGCAGAGCAAAAGTATTCAACCATTGGAAAAGAATGTTTAGCAATCGTTTGGGCACTGGACAAGTGGAGGCCGTACTTGTTGGATCAACAGTTCCACGTGGAGATGGATCACAAACCCCTAGAATGGATCAGGACTGCGAGGGACTCGAGAGGAAAATTAGCTCGAGGGGCATTGCGTTTACAGAAATATAATTTTACGATCAATCATGTGTCTGGCTTGCAATTACGTCGCTGATTTTTTTATTGATCGCAGAAAGACGACGAACTTCTTAGTGCCTTTTGGAGTCGAAGGCAGGACCCACAAGCACTAGTGCGTCTACAACGTCAGGACAAGGTCCTCCGGAAGGTGATTGAAGTCCTGACAAGAAGTGCGAGGATCTTAACAAATACTAAGGACGAAGAACTGAAAATGGTCGCTTCCCAATGAAGAAGAGTTGGCTTAAACAGTGTGTGCGTATTATCGTGGCAGCGTGGCGTTGGTCGCCTTCATGCGGTGGTGTTACGAGCCCCCTGACAGAGAAAGGCAACAACAAACGCAAAGAGGGCGAGCAGTATCTCTATCACGAACGAACGCAAAGATATCGTAAAACGGCATGAAAATCAGAGCGCAAGTGTCGGAACCCAAATCTCGCAACTTAGAACCCCCCAACAAGTAAGGAAGGAGACCTATATTTGCTGCCCAGCCCGAAAGCAAAACAGTGGTGTACAGCAGCTGTATTTATAGGTTTGGAGCGGCCTTCGGGCTAGGCCACTGGACGGATCAATCAGAGGTGAGCGCGAAACGCGAATTTCCGATAACGTTGGCGGACATTCAAATTCCCAAAAATGAAAAATCCATTTTTCCCAGCAAATAAGGCGAATTCTTGGGAAAAAGTGCCTTTTCTCAACAGATGGTCACCCCGAGACAACTGAGGAGGAAACTGGTAGCAAACTGCCATGAAATAGTACACACCGCATGCGCCAAGACTTACGATCTGCTGTAACAAAGAGCATATTGGCCGAAGATGAAAGAGGATGCGAAGGATTACGTACTTGCCTACCAAAAGTGTCAATTATTCGAAGGTGACAGTGGGGGAACCCAGTAGTCTCAATAGCCAACACCGGTCTCTGAAATCGGTGAACTCTAGTTGGTGGATTTTATGGGCTCATTTTCACTGAGCGCTCGCGGTAGTCCATACGTTCCGGACCAAATGATGTGTACGGTAGGAGACATGGTGATGAAACACGTCGTAGCAAACCACGGCGTACCAAAGGCGATCTTGAAGGATCAGGGACCATGCTTCGAAAGCACATTCGAAAGACATACCAACCACGGACGAATGGGCTCGCTGAACGTACCCATCGAACAATTGAGGAATGGTTATCAGCTAAGGGAGGTGACTGGGAGTCTGCATTGTTACTGGTGTTATTGGTGGACCGTGCATCTGTTCAGGTGAGCACGTGGAAATTCCCATTTCAATAGATGTACAGTAGAACCCCTCGACTTCTGGTGGATCAAGACACTGGAATATGACCACAGTGCAACGATTTCACCAAACAGTTGGTTGCCGAAAGAGGAGAGACCAAACGAAATCTGGAAGCGTCGCAAGCAAACGCAAAAGAGCAGTCAGCAGCTCAACAACTCTGTGAAGCTAGAATGGTTAATCCAGAGGAAAGGGTGAAATATCGTGATCATCGGAATAAAAGCACCAGCGGCCCAAGCTCAATAAAACTTTTGCCTAAACCGAAAGGTCCGTATTTAGTAATTTCCGAATGGCGCTCAGTATGCACTATCAAGAGCGATGGCGAGACGAAACGACCACATGGCAATTAGTCAGCAAAGTGAGACGACATGCCGGCGCAGCGAACCAGAAGGTCAATGAGTGGAAAGAAGAGAATTCGTAAGTAGATGCAGAAAAGCACAAGAACCTCAAAAAGGGGAGAGGTGTTGTATAACATTCAGCATCGTATGTGATTAGTATAGTGTGTACATTCAGGAACCAAAGGGCAGGCCGCAACACCAGAAAGACGAGCAACCAGAAGCGACTATTGGAACAGTGTGTAAGCATTATGAGGGATGTATCATAAAAGCGAATGACTCGATGTATGCTTGATGTATGTGGATACACGTCAGCCAAGAAAATGAGTGTACGTGTTCGTTATCCTGTCTTAATATAACCTGTACGGGATTTCATGCAATAAACAACTTTGAAGGTCAAGCGTCCTTAGCGATCACAACACCTTGGCGTGGTATGACGGCTTGCGTAGGTCGATTACCTAATTGACCAAACTGGACGGTGTGAGGATTCCACTGACAATCGCTCATTCCAAGCAGGTCAGTATGTCGGAGTATGGCGAACCAGTTTTGGTACACTACTGTCTACTTGCTACTTTCCGGTAGGGGCTTATGAACTAGAATCTTCGGTTGAGAATCTTAACTTCTCTCTTGTCAAGGTCTGGACGTCCTGGAAGTATTCCCGGCCAAATATAATCATGAATGTTCACGAAGCCAATAAATCCATAGTGTAGCGATAGTCTTGCACTATCTGCTGCATACAACAATGTGGATAGGTGAAAACAGGTTACTGTTGATCCTCTACTCCACTGTTCTATTCGATTTAGTTCTCAGGCCTTTGAAGATCCTCATTTTTGGTGACCACTCTACTGATTACACAACAAACAACTGATCATAGTAGCACTGTGTTGGCAAGTACCACTCCATTCCACCCAGCCTCCGGTCTTCCACGTCACTTGTTTAGCTCCCGAATGCGAATTACTGTTGTGAGCCAAGAACATGGATGGCGTAAAGGCTGTATATTTAGAAAACTAACACAGATTAGGTGTTCAAACAAGACAAGAAACAAAAATACTTATCTGCATATGGCAATCGTCCCAGAAGGTCCCGGCTGTCACAGACACTAATCCTCAACTTCTCTGAGTAGCCAGAAGTATCCCATGGCATACTGCACTGTCGTGTTGGTGAGATGTTTTCCCCCGTGTTTTTCCTGCGGCAACTTTGTCGCCCCACTACTGAACAGTGGTGGTGCGAGTAGTATGGGGCGGTCGCTCGTCCTCACCACATTACTACAGATGCTCTCAATGTTTGCACTCTAAAGCAGAGACTATCAGGCTGCTGTCGTGGCCATCATGACCGTTGAATGTTGATATCTGTTACATTTCAGAGGCTGGAATCCAGGACAGTACTCAACTTATTAAACTAACGACACTCATTTTGTCTATTCAATAATCGTTGTACACATCGGGTGACTCCTTAATCACTGCTATCGGTCATGATGGAGTAGGTATAATCCCCAGCACAAAGATTGAACTCTCGTTAATGGTAGATTTTGTGTTGGCCGCTTGGTAGGTTCTGTCAGGGCCAGCACTAGAAGCAAGAATCTTCTTATTGTGTCTATTTATGCTCCAACTAACCGTGATGATTTCGATGTCATGGACTTCTTTTACCTTAATCTGGCAACTCTCTTTCGGTCGACACGTAGCTTTGATAGTCATTCTGATCGGATATATGAACGTCCAGGTCGGCCGAGCCTTGTTCAGGTAGCAAGTCTGAGCTAGCGTCATGTCACTCAGATGATGGTGGACAACTGTTGCAACCGTGTGCCGAGCATATCCTATTTTCAGCCATCAATGGTTTTAGACAGTGCACGTTACTGCTATATACTTGACACTATCTTTCTTTGAATCAGACCTGTCCTCGGACAGATCACATCGATGTCAGAAATAGGCAGCGGGGTTCCATTCAGGACTGCGGTTTTTGTTGACGTACGTGCTTATATTCAGATGATGTTTTTAATTCCGACAGGCAACGACCTCACCGACAACAGCGGCTGATTGTTGAGAACTTGTCTATGCTGTCGGTAAAGCATAAGTACCGAACTAGCCTGGAGTGAAAGCTTAGCAATTCTCACTCTGAAGATCCTAATAGCTACTGGACCCAAGTATCACACAGCATTCATGGAGTAGGTGCAATAACACTCCGTAAGGTTAGTCGAGCAAACATTAGATCTCAGGGAAGTCCTTAGGATTGTTGGATGCCAGACGGAATATTCTTCATGACAGCCGTTTAACAGATTTGGGAGAGATATCCGGAGAAATCTGAGGAGTAACCTGGTCGCCAATCAAGAGGCTTGGCTGGTGAAGGTTGGGGAAATGGAAATCGGTTTTCCTTCAGGGAACAGCAGACTCTTCAAGCTTGTCCGCGCTAGTGATCCACGGCGTGCATCTGTCAGTGCAGCTATCGGTGGGGCAAACGATACATTCATCCACAATAAATTCAGAAAAGTAGGCCTCTGGGCAGAAGACTTTGGGGATCAATCTAGCCAGTCCACTCCTTTGCTGTGTCACTGCTCCTAGTAGGCGGATTTGGAAACGCCCACCAAAACTGAGGTCCGCTATTGAATTTCGACTCTCAAACACAATAGAATTAATGGTCCAGACGACCTCGTGCCGAAATTTTTAAAAGATTGGGAGATGTAAGTATATGTTTTGACTACTGTTTCAACCCGTGTGGACGACAAGAAACATCCCATTCTGTTGAGGTCACTCGATGACAGCCACATATTCAGAAACGAATGTAGGGGCTCTCGCGAAAACCATAGACGGATTAGCTTGATCTCAGTCATTACTTAGGTTTTAACATCCGCTATGCTACATCAATTCACTGAGGCCCAAGAGGCAAACGTTCGGGAAGAACAGGTAAGGTCTCGTGCTGAGCGAGGATTTACCGATCAAATACTTGCTCCTCGCCAAATTCTGGAACAGCGCCATAGGCGTCACACAATTGTCTTTTCTTCAGGCCATAAAAGTACGTTTGATTCAAGTCGATCGACCTACACTTTTAGAATCGCCTAGACGTATGGATGTACTGAATAAGTAAATGGACATATCACGGCGCTTTATTGCCACAGTTTAGCTCACGTGAATCGTCTGGCAGCTTCAGTACCAGAAGCGGTGTACGTCAAGACTGTCCGCTTTCACCATTTTTGTCTAATTTTATTACAGACGCAAGGAAAGATTGTCTGCGGCACTCACAAAACGCCAGTGGAAGATCACGCTGATGACAAGGTGTTGTTTGACCATTTT
>LUCH01006791.1:0-24969 GCA_013368495.1 Paragonimus heterotremus
ACGAATCTGTAGCTGCTCACCTCGGTGGCAATAGATTGAATCCGAAAGCTAAGTCAATCAGTGGAAAGTGCGCTCGCATATCTACCTGCACGATCAGTCCTGAAGTTGTGGTCTAAGTAGGAACAATGCAAAACACATTCACTCACTGACTCGTGCCAACATATCTTACTCTGTGTTGCAGCAACATACGAGATACCAACAACGACAGAATGTAAGTGCAGTTTAACTACATGCATCATTCAATCGAATTCTTGTTTATTTTTTTTATGACAACATTCATTGCGCTTCGCCTTCATTTCTTTTCCTATTCTATATCCTGTTTCTTCTCATCATTCTTTTATACATTTTCTTTTCTTTCCTCCTTGTTTTGTTTCTCTTCTTCTTTTATCGTGGTCATCCTTCTCCTTCTTACATTTCCTAATTTTTTCTTCATTGCTTCTTTTCCTCCCGCTGCGTTATTTTCATTGATGTATTTCAACCTTATCACTTTCCATTCTATTTTATTTTTCTTCCCTTCAGTCATTTCTTCTTCAAACATTTTTCTTCTGTTATTCGATATATGCTAATTCCGAAGTGTGTTGCATTCTACCGAACTCGCTCGTGTCAGGTTTATAATGATCAAACTAGATGTATTCGCTTCTATTATTTTTATCTTCACACGATTCTCTCCTGTTTCTGCCTCGGTATATGAATATACGCAGATCTTAATGGTACGTGAACACCATCCTTTTGACCAACTGTGTGGATTTGAGCTCTGATCAAATTGTTTTTGAGCAACACAATTCTAAACAATACTTTGAACGACAACACACGACACAATACTTTCTGCATGACATAGCATTTGCTATTACCAACACCAATGTTTACGAGTTGTTTAGATAGTGCTGACTGTACGAACGTTTAATCCATCAACTTCCATGTCAACTTCGTAGAACCACAATTCGATTACCGTGCCTGTCCGTCGAAACCTCATGGATTCAAAACAGTATGTAATATCTAATTCACTCCCTAATCCATAAGTCCTGATATGAGCTGAATAGAATATGTTTCGTTTGAAATAACGGCAATCTCTGTAAATTTAGTGACAATTAATGAAATGGGCCGTTACTGATTCCGAATTGCGCATAGTGAATAGCAAACAATGGCACACGAAGTCGTACCCGAAATTCTTTTAATCTCCGTCAGAACCGTTCACCAACCATCCGTTGTATTATGGAGAACTTTGAATCTGGGCAAATATGATCAACAATAAATTAATTCTATTTTCTCTTGGAAGAAATCGTGAACTAATGAAAACAAGTGTAACGGCTTCAGTTAGACTATCATGGGATGCGATCATTTCGCCATCATGGAAAAATTTCTGAATATTAGCATACCAATCAAAAGTCTTCTGCTTGCTGACTAGTGTACAGAAACGCTGTGTAAACACTTATGATTTGCCTGGAGGTAATGCAATTCTGCTCAGTGTTAGTAATACAGAATTGTCAGTGAAACCCATCATGTACCACTGACAACGTAGATGATGCCTACAATGTAATAATGCGTTTGCCAAAATGTACGTCTTCTAAAACAGATTGCCAATAGAATTGTAATTGGTATGGCCGAGTTTACAATCTGGAAAGAACATAATTACAAAAAAACTAAGTTTCCACTTTCTCCAAACCGTTGACAGAAAGAGCACACCAACACCCCCACCCTCCCCCAGTAGACTGTGATCCGTACCACTCCGGTGATTTATTTTTTTCCATGACCTACTTGACACGTTATAATTTTCATATATAACTCGCACTTACCCTATGTAATTGTAATAGCCCGATGAGAATTACCGAAAACAGCTGTTTGCAAAATTGACTTCTTAAGAAAGAGCATGATTAAACGTAGTATACTTTCTAACGACTGAGTTGCGAATCCACGCTGCAGGTTCGGTAGTATCACAGTTGGATTCAGTTATCTGCCCAGCTCTCTGGATCATTTGCAATCCACCAAATAATCTTGCAGTATGACAACTCAAGCGGGATTCTTCAGACGATTGTCGCACGATTTCATTGACGTCAATGTTGAGCGTTGAATATTCTTTGGTAGTTCAAAGTAGAAATCAATCTCAACTCAAGTTATTCACCAAATTATTGGAGTGATATCAAATACTTTAGATTTGTAGAATTGCAATCATGAAAACGAAACCATTAATGAGAAGGCAAATTATACCCTCGAATATCAGCATTCAATTTCATTTCTGATTTTGTAGACGATGACGCACTCTGTAGTCTCAGCATCACTTGGAACGCTTACTCCACCACGGACAGGCGAAATGCTTGGTTGTGTTGTCATAATCTTTATAACTAGGGTTGATACTCAAAAACGAGTTTCATCCTTATCAGGGCAAACATCAGCATATTTAATGAGTATTGGACCAGTTGGAATGCTACTCAATTATCTTGAAATCAATAATCACAGTACTGAAATTTTTCTGCGCGATTGCTTCTGACTCTACATTAGTACGACCGTTTTATCATGTCACCCTTCTGAATCATCATGTGAGAATTATCGAATTTTAATGATTGGTTTTGTGACCATTTAGAATATTGGCAGAAACTGGTTTTACTGCCCTAGCTTTAGAACCAATAAAAGCCTCACGATTGTGTATTGATATACCTCAGTTTCATTTCTTTCCTTGCAACTGCATTCCATGTAAACAATCCGCTGTTTCCTGATTTCTTAACATTACATATTGTACGGAGGATTTTTAACAAAAGTCTTATCTCAAGTAACACATACCTCAAATCTGATCATTTAAAAGGTATTTTTAAGTTTTCACAAGTTTTGTCACAAGCATTCGTCAGCACGCATCTGTACATAGGTTTCCCGTCATCTCTCATTTTGTTCGACGTCTACAGATCCTTGAAATGACTTCAGCTAGATCAGCAGAATTATTTCATGATTGATACAGACTGCCACCGCATCTCTTAGCTTATTGTCAAGTTTGGTGACCATACTTATTACCTTGTGACTTGGACACACAGGTAATTTTTCTACATTTGCTAAAGATATGTAAAACAGCTGAAATTCCACCTCTTCGCGTGTACACTGCATATCAATTATGACATGAGCTGATTTGAGAAAACACGTCTAGTTCACGTGCTCAGATACGCCTAACAAAAGCAGACAAATCGGTGAACCTCAAATTTTACAGGGACCATAAATATATGAGTTTGTGGCAGGATGTGGACAACAGCATTTCCAAAGCACAGTAAACTATTATCACTATTCACGTTCCAGCATCACAATGCTGCAGTTGGAACGTGCTTCCCCAGCAGCAATGTGGGAATCGCATCGGTCTGCCTCTATACAAATTAGTTAACACTCGTTATTCCTCTATAGACACTCTCCTGGTCTGCGCTTCAATGTTTCTGAAGTTGCCAGTAACCTAGTATAAATGTTCATAATGACAAATTCGAAACTCGCGCATATCAGTAAACAAATTATTCAGCCGACCTACATAGGTGTTTAGTAACATCGCAAACTGCAGCAATCTCCAAAGATATGCAAACAAAAATTCTTACCCAAAATTTTTCAACTGAGTAGAATAAGCGCACCAAAATATTTGCTGAACGAAAAATGTGAATGTAAGAATACAGCTTGTGGTGCCATAAAGAATACATAGGTATTAGTGCAGGGCATAATTTACAAGAAGTATGTATCATCGAACGATTAATGAATATAAGTCCCAGAAACACGACGTAGAAACACGCCGAATTGGGTTACGGTCTCTTAACAAAAACAAACTGTTTCATGTGTTGAAAAGGACAATCCTTCCATTCTACACAAAGTCGAGTATTTTCGAATGAAACTTGCCGAGAATATTGGAAGCAAGCCGCTCCCAGTTTGTCAGCACACGCCTAACCATTTCTGATTAACCGCTATCTTTGAAAAGTGTTACATATATCCAAGTTATTATAAGATCAGGATATTCAAATGTCTTAGTTTATTCGCAAGCTTAACTTGTTATGCAACATGCATTTGTAAATTCCAGCATAAGAATGGTACATAATACAGTCATCTCTCTCGTATTTGATTACTCACGAACAGAACAAATTTTGACGGCACAACACAATGAGTACCATTCGAATGTTACATTTTGTAACAGCCTTGTTGCTGCACAATCGATTCTAGTAAACCGAAAGAGTTTTAAATGATCTTTTATCTTTTAGGCAAATTCTATTCACAACACTGTATAGGCAAATAAACGGTGTATTTCAACATCACGTCATCAGTCATGTCTCTCTGTCGCATCCACAATGAGAGTGCATGAATTCTGTTATAATCGATTAATCGCTTATCAAGTAGTGATCAAAACCCCAGGGAAAGCATAATACTCTTCGTGGAATATATTCCTATACTTCGTTGCAATCAAACTTGAAAATGCATTCAACACACGGACATACTTTCATTTCTCCACCCTCATGTGCAATTCCGCAATTCCTGTCTGATTAGCACGAAACGATTTAAACTTCATCCGTGTCACCCCTTCGATTTGTTCAAAAATCGAATTCATACGAAACTATTATTTACCAGTCATCAGAATTAACCTTTCAGTACAGGGTGCTACAGGCTTCTATCAAACAAGGTCTGTTTTATTCAATTCTGCCGTACTACCGTGTGTAAAATGGGTATTCTGTTGATTTGTTCATATATGCTGCATATAATACATTACACATTAAATACCCTAAAATAACTTGATTTCACAACACCTTTGCGTTATGCATTAGAGTTTACGTATAAAATTCCCAGATCACGTGTTGCTTCCGTCTTTTTCTCAACAGACAAGGAACCAGAAAAATTCTCAGTGACAAACATCTTGAAATCCTTGTGTGAATTCATTCCGATGGTCTGCAATATGGTAGATGGATGAAAAGGTGAGAGCATTTCATCGTCTTCATCAAAGGTGTTTGTTGACTGAATAATCCTTTCGTTCTTGCAAAGGATTTCTGGAACAGTAAAATGATTCTAATCATTTTGTTGAGTTGCACCGGAGTTCTTTAATGGAATATCGAGCCAATGCGAGAAAGTTTCCGACAATCGCATTTGTGAAGCACTTTTCACTAGAAGAGAAAGGGAACTTCTGGAAAAGCATTATGGATTCATTTGTGATTATTGTGAACATCAATACGAAGAGAAAACCTGCGTTACTGACCACGTTTTGTGCAGGTACACATCAAAATTTGGTTCAACGAAAAAACTGAAAGTACATATATATAAATAGATTATAAAAGCATCCGTGTATGAAAGTGCACGGTTGGATGCTACGCTACGTGCAGTTGCGGTCGTGTCTGTTGCTCGGGGACACTGTCCTGTGCAACCGTTCTAAAAGCATTACGTGTGAAAGGTATATGAGAATCTGAAGCTCGAATGGTCATCGAAATTGTGCTGAATGGCGATCAAGACATGAAAGCTCGCACACACTGTAGACACGTTATGAGCCAATCACTACTTCCGGAACTGCTGGGTAAAAATGCCGAATAGAGTTTTCATGTAACATGACAGTCACACAAACATATTGTCCAATTCCCACAATGGCATTTAATTCGCTTTCGGCATCACTAATGTGTGAGTCAATTGGTAGTTCTGATTCATCCCATCAACAAGAAATTACAAACCTTGTTTCTATGGTCTTCATACGATGCACTATTTACTATGTATCGAGCATAGGCAAGGACCAAGATTCTGATTCAATTCAACAGTCGTTATGCATATTGTTTGCATGGTGCTGTACATCAGAGAGGAGCAGAGATGAATAAACTTGTACAACTTTTGTCATTAAAGGGGTTGCTCCAATTGGTTGGTAAGCGCCGGACATTGCAAATGTAAATTGGTAACGCCCCGGATTGATGTGACACGGTATTAGGGACAATGATATTGGTCCAATCAGTGTGTGTAGTGGAACATGTACAAGACTAGAAATGTGAAGAGGTAGAACGCTACAACTCTACTTAAGCCTGAAATGATTGTCTTTCTCGAATAAAGTTGCACAGAGCACTTTTACTTGTTGAACACCAAAAGTCTCTTCATATATGCAAACTGACCACTTGGAGGAGAGTCAAATGTTCCGACAGAATATAAACTTATGGTTCCAGCTGCAACATACGCGTTTACACTGCTATCAAACAGGGTGATGAAATCGAGTTTACAAATATTCAACTGAATAATAACCACTTTGAGTCATAAATGAAACATCATTTGAGAAGGAATATTTCAGGAGGATGGGCTCCAATATATACCACTTCGTAGTTCACATGAGAGATTAACGATATCTCAGTAGACAACATTTCTAAGAGAATTTAAGCTAATTTAAACTAAGAGATAGTTCCAACGAAATGACAGATATGCTTTGATGATCTGACAATAAATTATACGTCAGAACTTATTCTGTCGACTACCAGTTAGCGATCCAGTTGGCCAATCACAGATATTTTGAACCAGCTTTACTGATGCGAGTTATCACGACATTTTCGCAAACTGCTCCTAACCAAATATTAATTTCGAGTGCCTGAAGATATTTCTGGCCGAATTGGATTCCCTAACTAGTTGCCAGATAATGAAAGACAATATTTCTTAATGTTTAGAAAGAATTTTATGCAATTAAGCAACATTAATATTTTAGTAACAGGTGTGCTAATAAATGTTAGTTAATGTATTTGATGGCATTCATCAGTCACCTCCATACAAGGCAAATATTTTATTGGCCATTTCATATTTATATAACTTTGTCCTCTTAATGAGACTAAAAAAGTCACTCCTGGAGATAAAGTGATCTTCAAAGAAGGGTTTGGATGGGAACAGGAAATCCACGAATCGTAATCTTGTGTATTAAAAACAACTGTACGATCGTACGTACGAACAGCCATGTCGAACCTGGATTTTGCGCATGGTATCCGTTTTGTACAATTGTATCAAAGGTTCACGTTCGCGGAAACTGTTAAAGAAATAAGGTAAGCAAATACTTTGAGAGTCTGGAAAAAATGACGTTCAGAAGGCATTCAACCATCCCGATGGGACAATTGCTGAATAATTGTTTCGTCTCTAAGAGATATAGCATAACGTTGAGTTGTGATGGCAAGTTGAACAATAGTAAACACTGCAGGTTAGTATTTCTGAATTGCAACTGCAACATTATGAATCAGCAAAGCATCAAAGTTTGTGGTCGTCTTCATCTCGCCCTTGCGAAATTAACTCAGCTAAATTGTTCTTGATTTGTACCGACGGATTATATGACCAACGCATTTCAATCCTTGTCTTCATGATTTACATTACAATTAAAGCTACCCGAAATATCATTAAGGTTTCATTGGTTCTGAAGCACTATCCGTTTACAACGTTAGATCTGTTGTTATCAGGCTGGAGTTCATTCGTCCATGCCGATCGTCTCTGTCCTTCTGAAAATGTACACGGTCAGTTAGTCGCTGGAGATGATCTTCGTCCCCAGGAGAACGTCATTTTCACCCTAGCAGTCATTCCGCTCTGTCTAATAAAGGACGTAGGGCCACTGGTTGATTAAAGCTATGGTTTGACTACATCTCAACTATCAACCACTTATAAGTGAACGCCTACTCAACAACATTTGTTGCCTGTCCATCAAGATGACGAATAAACGTGACCAAATCTGATTCTCGTGAACTTCCCACCACTACATCTTAGCGATAAGTAATATGTAGGTGAAATGTACCGATGTCAATTACTTTTGCGAGAACTACAACATATAACGATGAGTATATTATTGAAATAATCCACGAGCAACTGTTGATCTCCATAATTGCTGAGATTCATGATTCAGTACCAAATGCGGTTATTACTGCTTATTGATGCTTGGAGAGCAAATGTTTTGGGCAAACATGTTAGCTTGACGAATACGAGGGATACGCTGCCACTTCTTCAGACTCCGAGATCAACTAGTTTATGAATGCGTGTACCACATATAATGATGCACGACGGAGAATGCGGTCGTGCCAGTTTACTATAAAATCCGATGAAACGGGACGCGGAACCAAAAGGGTTTCAGCTGACGATAATGAGACAAAAATATGGAAGAATAAATTATATTAAAACTGGAAATATCACACAGTGAATTTTTCCTTCGTGTCGTTAATATACTGAAATTTCTTCTGCAGCTGATCAAAAACATGATAATCTGAAACAAAATAAACAATTTCGTTGGAACTCTTAGTGAATATGTTCACGCAAATTACTGTCCGAGACAATAATTTTTTACATTCCACTTATTTTTGCATTCAGAAAATATCACTCTCTTTTTAATTAATGTTTGACTGATATGAATAGAATAATATATCTTTGTTATTTTACTTTACAGATAACATTGCTTGAATCGACCATTATGCTTGTCAGTATAACTTTCTGAACCGACCACTACGTTTGTCGTCATAACCATTTACACATTATTATTCGTAACATTTGAGGGACTTAATGTGGATCATATGCATCTTTGCATGAAAGGATTTCAAATCCCGAAGTAAATGGAATGTATCATCGCGAATTTTGTTTTTAAAACATGCATGTATTCAAATATACGGTATTTCCAAACATTTATATAGATATATATATATTTGTAAACAAAAACTCATCTGAAAGATGTTTATTAGTGGCTCAATCTAAAAGGTGAAACCCAAAATATACTATACCGGTTGGTCCCGTGGAAAACATAATACATTTTCGTGGTACTTCCCAGAGATAGATGCAAGAAGACGTTCATTATCATTGGTGGTTTGCTGATTGCTCCTGATGGTCAGATGAGATGACCTGTACAAACAAGTTGAATATACCTCTCTCTTAGTACTTGCAAATGGTAAACAGAACGGCGTAGCCAAGAAATTATTTAATATCTTTATCTTAAGTGTACGTACGCAGTCGTTTATCTTGTAAACCCTACATTACCGAAGGACCGTTTCGAACGGCAGGTCAGCTGTGTGGCATCCGAAGATTACATGACTTCAAATTTTTGAGTTCAAATGAATGGAATACGTAGATTTATAACAACGGAAATAAAACAAGTAAAAAATAGTATTTGAATTTTCGTCAATAAACGTAGCACCAAAATTACCATACGAGCAATGGCAGCGGTTACCGTGGGTTATAATTTGTGGGAATTAAATGCTTTGCTCAAACTGTTGACGAAAGAAGTGAATGAGCGTGCCACACAAATAGCAGGGTTGTTTAATTTTTACTAATTTACCTTAACTCAACATTACTAAAGGTTGCGAAAGGTTGTATGTCGAGATTGCGCTGTACTGATTATATACGGAAATGAAAGATTCTCGAATCCATTCAGTTAATCACTCACAGAGAACTGAGTAAACTTTAATTTCGTATTCCAGACAGTTGTCACCAACTTTCACTCATTCTCCATAGAAACGCTTCAAAGAAACGTAGGCGTAGCTAACTCGGTGACAGTTAACTTCCTAATCTGAACGACGGTCTTTTCATCTACGAACATTACCACCATCTTAGATCAACATTGTATGCAAATACGCTTACAGTGGTAATACTCCAAATCGAGATCTGGCAAGCATTATGCTTTACACAAACAATGCAGAATTATATGCCTGCACTGTGAGCAAAAAGATTGTCAGTCACGCCAGAGTAAATAAAGCTTGACATGCACAGTACTTTTTTCTCAGAGTGAAAGACTTGTTTAGAAACCTCAGTGTTAACTCGACGAGACGACATTTGACACGACCACAATAATGGGACGTTGATGTATTCATGTCTGAGCTCTGCTCGTTTTGACTTTTGGCACTGTTGCCCCAATGTCGTTACGTTGGCTGTATGGGAATACGCTATGTTACTTAACTCCAACAGTCAAACAGCTTCAGTCACCATTAACTCGGGTCGTTTACGTTCCCTAATTTTTCAGTGTCTATTGGGCACAACTCTGGAATATTCCGTTTCTATAGCGAAGTCGTAAATGATAGTTGTTATGCTGATGTAAACTACAGATGGATAAGTTAACAGAAACAAGGACTGGAGGAATTATAAGATTATACACTGTCTGTGAAGCTAAATCTATCGATCGTAATAATGTTTCCACGCCGCCTAGATATCCGAGATGGTATAAAGGCTTTCTATCCTCTGCATCCAGTCTATCTACCGTGGTACTTATTAAACACTCTACATATTGCATCTATATCGGAGGCCAGCATAAATCAAAACACCATGATGCATGTGTTCGAAGAATTCTTGCCAGAAAAAATACGATATGTACAGAAAATGAGTTTCTTACTGCTTGAGTGATTGTGTTTAATAATGTAGAAGATAAGACTAAAACACACCATGTGGGCGAAAAAGCACTCGTGATTACCCAAAGGATGTAGATGCTATAGTTTCGAATAGGCATGGACTCTCGAAAGGAGCACGGTTTCACAGCAATCACCATATAATATAAATATATTGACAAACCAGTCTTATTTTGTGGGTATCATAGTTCACGCTTTTCTCATACCACTCCGCTGAAGATAGCTCATCGTCTTCAAGTCTTCAATAAAACCAAAAACTTGTTTATGTCATGTTCTCAGGGACCTTAAGACAATATGATCGCAGTTTGCTATTGTAAAACCAAGCCAACTGAAGACAACCGGTCAAGATTAACACAACGAGTAGACAAAGATTTGTAATGGACAAGTGGGTGTGCGTTGGACCCTCGTCCACTAACAATTTAATACGTTTTTCCTGGACAGCAATCGTAACGTAGTCCCAACAGGCACTAAACTAGAGAACACACCATATGAACACAATCAGCGGGAAATTCCGCGTGATAAAGCGGCTAAATAGGGTCGGCACGCCGATGAGTTGTGATTGGCTGAATGCTGCCGCATACACACGGCTGATGTCCGATGTCACGGAGCTGTTCGATCAAGTTTCCCCAATTTTGAACATACTTGGCTCGGTGGTGCACGGTGGAGGGAACCGATCGATACGTGTGGTGTTGGCCATTGAATGGATCTGTTAAGTCGTAAAGCGGAGTTGTGGGCGCAGTCGAATGATGCATTCATTCGTGAGCTGGTACTGCTGTCGACGCGGACTGCTTCTGATCGATATGTGCACCGGTTGGTGACAAGCCCTAAGGCTTTCATTATCAAGGTGAGTCGCTGGTTGTGCGTCGGTTCTTTTTAGGGCGTGTTATTTCATGCATGAACATAATACCTCGGTACACAAATGTTTCTAAACTAAATATGCAAGGAGTTTTCATACATGTTATTAATTGTACATATGGTATTTTGGAGAGTGCTTTTGATGCAGGTTGTTTACGTGTTAATCAACAAGCTTAAGTTTGACCAAGTTTGCTGAAGTTTGCCCAATGCGCACTAATTGGTGCGCATTGTATGCATTCGGTACAGCAATGAGATCTTTAAAAAAGGGTCCACTTTTTTAAATTGTTTATGTGTGTAATTGTAAAACACGTATACTATCCTACTGCTCATTACAGCTACTTGGGAATGTTTGAAAGTCGAAGAACACATAAAAGTGCAACACACCCAGTACACACGTGGCCGACTCGGCCAAGTTGGCCAAGAATGTGCCAGGTGTTGACCTGTCTTTATACTCCACCGACCAACCAAAGATGAGAAACCATGGTGAATGGCACGTTATCATGGGACTACTTTCGTGGTTGAATAATGATTACTACTAATCTAAGAATGGCATTTTTCATTGCAATAGGCAGATACTTCACTATGGAATAGTGTCAGTAGGTCCTATGCGTTGGGTGACAGGTTTCGAACTACTTCAGTTGTTGAAGCGAATAACTAGGAATGTAAGGAGGGTGCTGTTAGCGCAGTTGGCCTACTCGGATCCTAATCTGGCCTACTGGAATCCCACTCTGACCCACTCCGACCCGACTCTGGCCAGAGTCGTACCGCCACTGGAATTTGTTGCACGCCTTCTCGGATCGGACTCCTTGCCAAATCGTGCCAGAGTCGGGCCGACGCCGGGCCAGAGTCGGCCTGTTTACTGGGCAATTGCTATCAAAAAGGACTCTCAATCCCTGGATACGACAATGCATGCTAGCGGTGGATTCCAGCGATCAGTTTGAAGGTGGTGTCCTTGCAACAGTACCGAGGGAAAGTGAGCGTTTTTCCAGTTGTTATTTCTCGTATAGATGAAGTTGCATACAACGAAGCCGGTGCTAGCAACTCCTCAGTCATGTGCGATTCTGGGGATGGCGTAACAGTGTCCAAACTGATAGAAGGCTTGAAAGAATGGGTACCAGAGTATCAAAGCCCCCAGGAGAGCAGTAACAGCGCTGTTGCGAATAATTGATCCTTTGGCGGCCTCCATGCCACCTGACGTCCGTTCTTTGTTGCGTACACCACGTGATTGCCCCCCAAAACTCATTACAGTTGGACTTATGCTCATTTCGGATTGCAAACAGCCCTATCACGTTCGCCAAATGATGCATCACTGATGAGTGCGAATGACCTGGCTATCCAGCTGCACATTGATGGTGTTAGACCTTCCAAGTCGTCGAAGTTGCAATTATGGCCAGTACTTTGTAGATAAGTGAAGCCCGTCACAACGTCCCCTTTCATGGTTGGCGTTTTTGCAGGTCGAAGCAAACCTCCGAATGTGAACGAATATCTGTCTGATTTGGTCATCGAACTGTGTTCTCTGACGTCACACGGAGTTACCGTCAGTAACCTGCAGTCTAATGAGCAGTTGATTATCAGCTGCATTATTTGCGACTCGCCAGCCACAGCATTTATGAAACGGAAGCCAGAGCACACTGGATACGCCAGTTGTGATCGCTGTACACAAAGAGGTGTCTACATTGATCACAAGGTTACATATCCCTTAACAGACTGCCCAAGTCTTGCAGACGAATCATTTCGTTGTGTAAGGAAGCATAGGCAGTCCCCGTCCGAGACCCTACCGTTGGATATGATACGCCATTTCCCGTACGATTACATGCATTCTGTGTGTGTCGGTGTACTACGAAGGCTGGTCTCAGTATTGCTTGAATCCCCTCAAAGCAAAGGCGTACCTTTGGAGATAGACGCTGTTGAACACGTTGACTTGAGCATAACCGCCTGCTCCTGCCTACTCCAAGACGACTTTCCAAGCATTTGTCGGGGATGATTGCAGTTCAAAGATTGGAAAGCCCGTTAATTAAGGCAGTTACTCTTTTACATCGGACTACGGTTGTTAAAGGGAACAGTACATCAAGAGAATTACTCCAACTCTCTCGACTTATCTGTAGGGACTTATTCTATTGCTCATCCGATTTTCAGCAGATCATTGCTTGACTATGGAAGTTCTTGCTTGCGGATGTTCCTGTACGATTGTTTCCATTTATATGGAGCGGGGAGAAAGATTTACAATGTCCATTTGCCTGTTCATCTGGCGGACGATATGAAACTTCACGGCGAATTGGACAGGTTTTCTGCGTTCCCATTTGAATCATATATTTACCATATCAAACGTATGCTACATTCAGCCTGCAATCCAGTCGCCCAGTTGTACTACAGGTGAAAAGAAGAATTTACAATGGCGAAAGTGGTTGAGGCAAATCGGTCGCTGTTTGTTGATGCCCATAACAAGGAATCCAAGAAACGGGGATTGTGCTCTAACATTTCATTTATGTCCACCATCACCCCTAATAATGTAACTTCGCCCTTCCAGTTGACTATCATTTTAACAGTAAACAACCACGTTTTCCTGACCGCCACAGTGATGAAGATGTTGGTGCAATGAAGAGGAAGTTTGCACCTACTGCTGTCGGTTACTCCGTCCCGTCATGCAGCACTGAGCACCGAATGCCCGACAGCAATGTAACACACGGTGCACACACAATAACGCAAAACATCAACGGCGAGAGAGTAATATTTTTGTTTCTATCATCTGCAGGAAGTGTTCCACAGGAAGCGGTTACCAAGGCGGATTTCTAACAATTGCGTTTATGTTTGAATGGTGGGAAAGTTCATTTTGCACCTCATGTGAACTCTTAGAGTTATGTCACTGCGTCAATGTACAAATAAATGCGTTACGTGCAACCATCGGACGGTTGACAGCCGAAATCGGGCGATTGGCCAACAAACGTGCACCATTTTTGCCCCTACCTGTGACATCAGTAAAACAGTTACAGGAAGTTGGTAACAAAATGTTGGATTCCAAGTTCCATTCAGCAATGGTGAGTGTGGGGATTACTAACCGGTTGATTTTCTGCCTATAGGCTGATTAATTTCGGGGTATCAGTGCCCCCAGTGCTGGAGCCTTACTTAGGAGTATGCTGGAACGACTAATGGCCTGGGGAGTTGCCTCACAAGTCACCTATTCCGGTGCACACCAGACGTTTGCTTTCAAACAAACAAAATTAAAAGCCCTTTCACTAGGTAAGACGTGCCATTTTACACTCATTCGGTACGTACATAGGGCAAGTGCACGAGAGAACGGAATACGCAACCATCCAAGACAGTACCCTTAATGAATGGTGTAAAGGGTGGCTGCATTGTGCAAGGGCCAGACGATACACACCAAATCCGTGCGCACAAGAAAGTGGGGACGGCTGTCAGGTTTGTGCGGAGTAACATAACGGCATTGTTTTTTAAACAGAAGAAGATACGGATTGTGGATCTGGATGAACAAAATGCTTTCGACCTGGATACAAATTTACGCCCCACATTTTGTACACGTGTTGTAAATATTTGCCATTAATATACTTACTTTTCTAAATGATACAAGTTGTTTTCCCTTAAATGGCATATTGAAAAAGGCCGTATTGTAACGGATGGTTAGGTTTTAGGGCTACAGGGAATGTGGGGGGAAATAACTGGGATGACGCTAAGCGGCAGATTAATAACCTGGGGGAATACTAGCATGAACAGCTTATTTAAGCGTGCGTTTAATTGCGTTGCTATTGGTCCGTGAAGCTTCCGCGTTTGAATGACCTAAAAAGCAACGGGGAAAACGCTTTAGCTGTAGATATCACGCTTTTTCCACGACGATTACACCTGATCCACCGCTTGACAGAAAAAGCGGGAATACGCGTGGGAAAAGGAATTGTGTTCATAAGGCAGTGGGGTTTGGAAACAAACGGTATATTTCCAGCATGTATTCGAAAATATGATGAGTAGTTAGCTGGAGTCTAGTCTGGGACCAACGACAACAACCAAGAGGAAAAAGAAAAGAAGCGCGAGGCGGGCTACAGCCCACTCGGCGGCGTATCAACCCGCACCAAGCGAAAAATTAGCGAAATCTTCAAGTGCGTTAGACAACACTCGAAAAGGTTCGGGTTGAACGGCCTTGAAGGACGAAATAATAGTTAAGTCTTTAAGAAATGGGCAAACATTCACCGCGTGCAATTAGTTCCACGACTGAAGGAAGTGGCACTGAGTTCGTATCAGGTGTCCTGTTACAGGCGTACAAAGAGGAATTGGGAACAGGCCAGCCGTAATCGATCCAGTAGGATCGTAGCCTTGCTCGTGTCCAGCGTAGGCGATCCTTGCAGAATTTCGAGATTTCTAGCGTCCTCTTGCGGTTCGCAGCCTCGGCGTCCTAGTTAACTCCCAGTATCTATAATATACATTACGTATTAGTGAAAAACGACAACTTTCTGCTTCCATTGTGTCCAAAAGAATAGAGTGTTCTTTTTATAATTTATTTAATTCCTGTCGACAGCGTTCGTTGTAGGTGGAAACTTTTAGAATTAACTCGGTAAGAAAATGCCACAGTAACGATAAAAACTAGATACGGTGGACGTCCACATAGTCTGCAAAACGCACCGGCCCACGCAACTGCCGACCACATTTGTTCTGAAGACGTGGCTCCGTCTAGGCAGGCGGAGTCGTAACCGAAGCCGGATCTGTACCAACGTTAGTCAGTGCACCAGCCCTTGGGGATGGTGTAAGGGGAGAATCAGTATCCGCATCAGGTACCTCTGATAACATTAACTTTAATAATAATAATAATAATAATAATAATAATAATAATAATAACGGTATGTTTCTCAACGCATCTGTGAGAAGGCACGCTCAAATGAGCGTGATCAGTACACACATTTCAACATGAAACCAATAACGTACACATAGTTGTTAATTGTACAATACACTAATAAAGGGAATAAATTCACAAAACGGACGTAATAGTACCAGGAAATTCTGGTCTATGAAGAATCATTTGGCTCACTTGCCTCCAAAACGATAGGTCTCAAAATTTTCAATGTTTGATAAAAAATGCTGATTAGTTACATCAATTTTCGCTTCACAAGGTTAACGGTGGCCTCATGTTCAAGGTCATGCCAGAAAAAAGATTAGTCAGGATGGAGAAAATGAACAGCTGAAGAATTTCGCCATCATTTGACGTATGCGGTTCCGGAAAAGGTGTAGAAAGTTTTGTGATGATGAAGAAAGATAGGAGGGTCCCAATTTTTCCGGAGAAATGGGCGATCTTCTGGTCTGGACTCGGTTATTTCCTCAAAGTCGACGGAATTTCACGGACCTCGCAAATTGTCCAACCAGATTGGGGTTTTGATTTTTCGGACGTTATGGAATGTTGTCTCGCGTTAGAATTGATCATTGAATCAAGAATGGAAAGCAGAATTACGTGATAAACAGGAGAACGTAAAATGGTCATGTGAAGTATGACGAATAATGGAATCTGACATTTTCTGACCAAATCTTTTATATAGAATTTACAATTTTGTGTTGGTTAGTAAAATATGTATCTCTAACAAACAAGTATCATCGTATAACGCGAAAGGGGGTCGATTAACAGATTTTCCTAGTATATAACTACAGCCGAATTTCGATGTCGATTTAATATGTGTAGCCGTTATGTAAAATGGAAAAGACGTTCAGCAACACCGGAAGATTATCAGGTGGTCTGTTAGGATAGGAAGAAGCACATATTCATATGTAATCTTGTGAGGCAAACAGGCTGAGTTGTATATATTGTTTCCAAACAGTTTTGACATGCACAGCTATTACATGGTAATCGATAACTATACACCACTGGTAATCATTAGGTATGGAGTAAAAGTGTACCAGGATGGTTTGGTAATTACTAACGGGGATGCTTAGGATGTTACCATATGTTGGCTATAGTTTTGTTATGCAGCTGCAATTTTTCGACAGAGCCGTGGACAAAGTCTATCCTGCTGAAGAAATAAGTTTTGAAATTGAGGAATTTCTCAAATGACGAAGTTGATATCTTTGATCAGTACGAAGTGCGTATGGCGTTACATAATGTGGTATAGGTTCACCCTCAGATGTTATTAGATTAGATCAGATGTTTATATGTTATTAGGTCCGTTTTCAAAGATACCGTCTTCAGGCAGGCAGAGTTTGAAAATCGACATGACGTTCTTTAATGTCAGGAAAATTTCTAAGCTTCGTTTGAATTGATGTATATTATAACTGGCTCTAATTGAGATAACCTTGCTTTTACCCTTGCGCTCCAACACGAAAGTCTTGTTATAACGCGTGATCGCGTGAAATGGGGCTGGTGTAAGGGTCGTCGAGGAGTAACCGCAGGCACCAAAAGGTGAGAACTAGCTGACAGACGAGGGTTTACGTACGCTGGCGTCACCTGTTCCTTCGGTGGGGTTGGTCGGAGTCTTCTCGTGTGCTGAACCAACCGCTCGCCATAATCGGTGAAGTTGAGGGGTCCCGTCACGCTTGGGGCAGCTATCTCTCTGAGTAAACGTAAGAGGCACACATAGACTAGTTGGGCGGGATTAGTATGCAGGTCGGCCTTCAGTGTGTTTTGGATAACTAACAAGACTAATAACCTCTCACCACGAAGAGTTGTTGCTAGCGGATAATGAACTTTTCGATTGACGATGAAAACGTTCAACTAACCGGTTGGCTGCCGGATGGTAAGCTGTTGGGCGAATTCGACTACAGCTGAGTGTGTTGAGAAGTGACGTAAAGGCTAAGTCAAAATGAGACCCGCGATCGGTGGTCACTCTGGCGGGACAACCAAACTGGTCAACCGAACGTCCCAGAAATGTTCATGCGACGGATTCCGATGAGCAATTCGTAATTGATATAGCTTCCGGCCAAGGTGTAAATCTATGTACATATGTCGAGATATACGTACACTCGTTTGAGGGCCACAAAGGTCCGATTAGGTCAACATGTACGTGATGAAAACGCTCTTTGGGGGGTTACAAAACTTCCAATAAGGCACGCGTGAGAAGACGAATTCTGAACCGCTGGCGTTCTGTGCACGCTTCGGCCCACGTGCGGACGTCGCGATTGATATTGCGCTAGGCAAAGCGCTCCGGGATCATTTCGACTGTTGAACGTATGCCCAGGTAAGACAAGTTATGCAACGTTTCAACAGTTCGGTGGTAGAAAGCCAGTGAAATAACCGGATGAGGAATGCCTCGAGAAGCGTCACAAATAATCATCCCTCTGGATGAATTCATGGGAACGCTCACCAGCTCAAGGGGACTGGACCAACGAAGTTGTTCTAACTCCGGATAGTTGTCCTGTGCGGCTGCGATCGCCGCCAGATCAACTGAGCCGTCTGCGGTGCTCGTTGTAGAATTGATACGCTAGAAAGCATCGGCGACTGGATTATGAACACCCGAAATGCGGCGGATATCGGTCGTGAACTGAACAATATAATCCAGGTGTCGGATCTCCCTGGGAGAGAAACTGTCGGTTGTCCAGAGTAGGGCGTACGTTGGCGACTTACAGTCTGTGAGGACGATGAAGTCCCTGTCTTCACGGACGTGTCGAAAATGGCGGATGCCAAGATATACCGCCAACAATTCCTTTCTGAAAGCACCATACTGCTGTTTAGCTTGCTGTAAACGTTCACAGGAAAGGGCTGGTCGTCTCCAGTTGTCACCGAGTTGTTGTTGCAGTACTGCTCCAACAGCCACGTCTAGTGCATCCACAGTTAGCGCTAAAGTGGAGGACGTGATGGTTTGACAACGATGCTATATTGGCGATAGCTGTCTTTAAGTTGACGAAGGCCATTTTGCGGCCGTTGTAGATAAAAATCAACGAACCTTGTCTCTGAGCGGGTCGGTGAGCGGTTGCATCGAGCGCGCACAATTAGGAATGAAACGGCGATAAATATTTACGAACCCATCGAAATGGTGAAGTTGTTTGAATAATGTGGGCTCCGGGTAGTCCACTATTGCTTGCACTTTGTCGAGGAGGGGTTCGATCTCGCTCGTGAATATACTGTCACCTGCGAAGGGTACGCTGGGCATCCTAAGCGAGCACTTAGCTAGATGTATAGTCACTCCATGATGCGACAAACAGGCGGATAATAAACGCAGGTACGCACAATGTTCTTCCTGTGAATATCTAGTGACCAACATGTCATCCGAGTGCGGATAGACACCGTCCAGTCCATGACACACGTCGTGAATAGAACGTTGGAAAACCTGGACGGCGTTACCCAGGAAAAAATGGCATATGTGAAAATTCGAAAAATCCGAATGGTGTTATGACCGCTGTTAATGAGATGTCTTCAGGGCTATAGAAATCTGGTTATACGCACGCACTAGATCAATTTTTGTGAATGACTACTTTCCTGGTAGGTTTGCTGTCCTGTCCCGAATGTGAGGAATTGGGCACCTCTCGGAAGCGGCCGTGTTGTTAAGTGCTCGATGGGCGCCACATTGGCACCAGTCGTCATCAGGCTATTTAGGCACCGTGTTCGACGGCGAAGCCCATGAACTGTTAGACGGACGGATAGTTCCAAATTGAGGCATATGCTCAAGTTCGGTTCGGACAATTCTGAACTGATCGGATGCTGATCGGCGTGGACGACTTCGAAATGGCGGCCCTTGTATGACAATGTGATGTGCGACGTCGGTTGTCACGGCCGCCCACCCTTTAGCAGAGCTGACCAGTTGAGGAAATTTGGATAAAAGTCTTCCATAAGGCTCGCCAACTACGAGATTGGCTAGCATTTGGCCTATCACAGCCGTATGCGATGGATTACCCCGAACACTGAGTCCCGTCTAAGTATCACTCAGGCACGATCGACGTGCGTCGACCGGCTAATCGAAATGTCCGGGAAAATCGATCCGAATAATAGGAAAATTTATATCAACTACTACGAAAACCCAGTGAAAATCGAATCGAGCACCAAAGTTTAGACTCAGCAGTCAGGGGTCAAATGTTCTAGTGGCTGTACCTTTCGCTGCTCCGAGTGTAGTGTCTGATCCTGATCACGCATCCGTTACCGAATGCGAGATGACACTAACTTCCGCTCCCGTATCGATCACGGAGTGCATTTTGGAGGTTAAGTCCTTCCGATAGAAGGACAAATGTTGTTTGATTGGCCTGTGGCTGTCGTCGCTAAAACACACCTGCTTGCTTGTTTAGACGATTTTTACCACCACTGTCACATGGTGATCGGAATAGCTTAGCATAATTACCGTAGGTCTCATGGTTACAATAAAGGTCGCTAGTATCTAGTTCGGGTAATAATCAGGCACACGTCGGAGGAATTTTCTATGGTGACCGAGTTCGCCGAATGCTAGCACGAAGATCCGCGGGCTCACGTCCCAGTTGAGCTACGTCGGCGTTTGTTTCCAAAGGGTTGCGTCTCCAACGTGCAAATGCTTTGCACAGGACTGCTATTTCGGCGTCTTTTGTAGGTAACAAATTATATGTGGGACTGTTGGAGGTAACTGCCTGCCCCACTTATGATGACGGCTTCGTGCCTCGAACCCTATTACGCACTACATGGGCCGGAGCCGTTAGATCACCTAACGGACGTTATAGTAACACGAACGATAGACCCCGTGTATATTTAGGCAGTTGTTGTAACCATAACCCTTGTAAAAGAGGCTTTAGCACGTGCAACTTACCTACTGCATTTTGCATTTCTCAAAGAAGAACCGACAGCTTCTTCTTCCAGACGCATCTCTCGATCGGTTGGGTTTCTTCAGGAATCGTTCACTTAGCCGATTCATAGCGATCAGTTGCCGAGCCTAGTAGGATATGGCTAACTAGACGTAATGAATCTCGAGGGAGGCGTAGCGTAAACTGCGAAAACTTGTCCGCGTCGCCTGCTACATGCGGGTTGTTAAACTCTATTTCCAACATGGCGAACCACACCTCTGAATCAAGACCCCCGAAAGATGTAACGGCTTAAGTGATATGTGGCACGGACGACGAAAATTTATAATTAGTCTCCCTAATGTCCATGGCCACTGAGTGAATGCGAACGAGGTATACAATTTAAATAAATATATATTTGTGCACCATACGCACTCGAGACTTGATATAAGGGGGAAAACACTGAACTCGAACGCACATTAAAATACACCACTTACACGGGCTCACCAGTTAGTGGGAGCAAGCAAGCCGAAGACAAACGGTTGAGAATAACGCAACAAGTATACAAGTGGTATATTGTCGACCTACGAAATCAACGCGAGAGCGAAGAAATACCGAGACGAAACGACAACAGAGCGGAGTGACGAGCGAGCAAGCAGTGGTGTCGTACGTTCCAGTGCGCGGGGTAAATGTCGGTATATTAACTCACTCAAACAAATGTTTGAATACGTGCAAAAGTTGGGAACAAAAAGAATACAAATGGCACTGGTAGCTCTGAGACAGTTGACGGTGACGAATAAGATCGCTACACAGCCAGAAAACCCTCTTATCCCGCTGTTCCCGACTTCCTTCTCGTTGTTACCATAAACCGTACTAAATGCATATCTTTTTGCTTACACAAAATGTACACTCTATTCTATATTCTCGAATCCATTCTGCCTCGATGGAATATTCTATAACTGTGGTCTCTGAAAGCCTAGCCTTCGCCAAGTCACAACCATGTACCGTCCAATCATTCACATCACGTCGTTGGAAAGGAAAAAATAAAATGTGCTTGCGTACAACAACATGTAGACTATCCTCAGGGGGATTGTATCAACAGAAGTTTGGACAAATAGTACCAAGGGGAATATACTAACCATGTCAGCAACTGTGTATAAACAGGTAATTCATTCATTACCGTAATATTTTAAAAACAAAGAGGGCAGAATATCTTCTGCTTTCCAAACGTAATTTTGTACAGAGAGCCTCTCCTCATACCTTGAATGTTGCAAGCAAAAAGTAAGTAGAAAAATACTTCATGCAGCACGCACTCTGCAGTGGGATTAATCACGGAAGTCCTCTGGGCACCAAATTTTACACATGTATGCAATAGATAATCGTCTTTATTTTCTGTTGTTGCTAAACCCGCCAGTAAATTCTCCACTAGAAATGTTACGTTTGTTCAGTAAATATACCACAAGACTTCAATTCATGGAAGTTGTTAAAACGCCAGAGAACTCGCATCAGGCGTTCCAGTAGCCTAGTCTCATACACGGTGTGGGCTGGATATATATCTTGAAATATGCAGAGGGCAGATGGCTATACGTAAATACATGCAATGGTATCGAACGTGGTTCTACAAATTTAATAATTAACAATGTAAATGTACAGTAACTTGCGACAGGGTTTACAAGCGCATGTAACAGTGCTTCGGAAGCGTGATAACTCGTCCAGTTGATTCCAGCGGTGAAATTTGGAGTACGTTTCTGTTACCCATATAAGAAATAAGGTACCTTGTCTTAGGAATCGAAATTAAGTAGTAAATTCGGATACAGTTCGGTTGCTTACAGCCATTATAGGGTACGTGAAAATGAAATGACTGTTGACGTATCGAACGGCTAGTAGTAAGATCGATTGATGCTAACAAGCGAGTAACGTTAAGTGCGGGGATAAAAGCATACTACTGTGAACATGTGGGTAGAGCAATGTAAAATGTGAAATTGGATTTCACACCTCGATAATCGCAGAACCGGCGGTATTCTCTTTGTTGAGCGTTTCTTGTGACAAACAAATTTACCAGACGTCTCTTCTGAATTTTCCTTTCTTCGTTCCTATAATCACTGTTCTAACCAAACAGCCCTGCTTTCCCTTCGTTTCTTGTACTATGCCTTTCAGTCACAGGACTCTTGAAGTACGAAAATAGGTGGCTAAGCCCAGGTCCCCTATCTTCAGGTTACTTTTTTTCGTGCCACTCCTGCGAGTCCTGTGGTGCTGGTAGATAACACCATAGCCACCTTCTCCAGAATTCGTCGGACAAATGGTGTACTTGTCGCCAGCGTTTACGCAAACGGCTCGGTACTTGGGGCTCTTTCGATTCCGCAGACAGTCCTCCGGTTGAAGCCAGTAACTGGTTCAGGTGTATGGAACCTACGTCATCCGGATTATCCGGATTGTGGGTCAACAGCCAGCTGTTGTGTATTCCCAAGCCACAAACATCAATCACATCGAGTTGCTACAAAGGAAAAAGTAAATGTTCTCGCAAACAACATGTAGACTATCCTAAGGTGGATTGTATTGACAAAAGCTCGCACGAAGGAGTATCAGTTGGAATTTATTGACCATGTCAGTAACTGTACAACAAATTAACTCAATCATTATCGCAATATTTAATATGCAATTTCACATACATTACATATAAGCACACATAACATAAATTTTCACATACAAGTGTATACTCATCAACTTGTTCCTGTTATGTTCCAGTTATGCTGGCCGCACGACCAGACTCTCATCTGAACGGGTCCGGGAACACTACACAGCTGGGCCCAACAGTGGAATAACGAACTCTGTCAACAGTGCCATACTATCGCACCCGGTGGATTCGAATCACTCCGTCAACGTGGCGGATGCTTTTCGCCCAATCCACCAAGCTAAAGCCATCTAGTCGATGGCAACGAGACGTGAGATTCTGTCCACTGCTGAAGCCGCTTGAATTCGCTGTACAACCCACCCTGTGCGCCCGTTTTCTTCAGGCCTTAGATCTACTACGGCCAACCTCACGCCCTATCAGCTTGTCAAGACCCACAATTCCAGTGGGTACTTCATTGTAGCGTGACAGTGAACTGACTGACCACATTAACCACCCGTTCTCCGTTTACATCTTTCAATGATTCCCCTGTAAACTTTGCGATGCAAGTGTGATTAATCATTGAAAACGAGCTGTTCGCTATGCTGTATTCTTCATGACAAAAACGACAGTATACATTCTGCCTCGTAAGCGTTTCTTATCCAGATACTGTCTTACACAACCTCTTTATACTTCGAAGGTTGCACGCAAACAGCAAAAGCACAAGTAGCCTACTTCGTACATCACGCTGTCTGGAGCGAGATTACTCACGGAAGACCTCTGGAAACCAAATTTATTTTCATGTATGCAATAGATAACCCTCTTTATTTTGCTGCATGCAATCGATAGACTGTGAATATCTCTATCTTTTAGTTAAGAACTATTTTGTAGCTATCGAAGTTTCTGAAATTTTGTGACATGTTGCAGATCCTAAAATATTACAAATCTGTTCCCTGAAGATTTATTTGTTTAAATCTTCCGAAAACATTAACAAAGAAGTTGCGGTAGTTCAATGGTATAGGAGTCAATGGAAAAATAACGCATAATCACATTCTACGTTAGTTCTGAGAATTGAAGGCAAAATGTAATGAAAATCGATTTCATAAACGTGGTAATACGTGCTTTTATTTAAATTTGGACGTAATTAACCAGGAAAGCGTGATTATAATTTCTACAATAGAACTGTTATTGAAACGTGAGTACTAAGCTTTCCATAAAACCACAAAAGTGAGGAACGCTTATAACCAACTTCAACATAGGACAATTGAAGTCAGGATGTAAGCTAGAATGGAGACGAGGTAACCTGCAGAAATAATGACATTGAAGAACGTACCCACCTGGAAAGATTACGACACTTATAACGTCAATCGTGTAGTTCGCCGGTGTAGTGCTTCAGGGCCGAAACGAGTTGGAAACGGCCATTTAGGCGCGAAAAGTGATCCCAGCAAACAAACCGGATCTGGCCCGGAGTCGGATCGGATCTGGCAAACAAGTCGGAACGGATCTGGCCAGCACCAAGTACCGGAGTCGGTCCGACTCCGGTTTGGC
>LUCH01006792.1:6951-32826 GCA_013368495.1 Paragonimus heterotremus
TTAAAATATCAAAAATATTTAAAAATCGGGGATTCGCGTCAAAATGACCGTCTTGCCTTTCAAACGATCTTGAAGGCGAAATCGTGAAACGGATAACTGCCATATTATTATTGGTACATTTCTCACCGAACCTGTGAGAAATAAGATCAGATTAACGTGATCGACGTACACATTGTAACGCGATAAACATAATTGCATTCAATCATCCTGATTCGTAATCGTGCTATACACCAGTTATGTTTATAAAGTAAAAAAACAGTTATTATAAAGGAGAAAACCTTCACTTTACAGAAAAACATTTTCGACGCTTGCTTTCAACAAGAAAATTCTCGAAATCTTCTTTGGTCTATAAAAATAGGCGAGTTAGTTAAAGCAATTCTCAATTCACGAGGCAAACGCTGGCGTAATAATCAAGGTAATGCGAAACACAGGTTAATTAGGGATAGAGAAAATGAACTGTCGAAGAATTTTGCTATTACTTGATGTAGATAGATCGAGAAAATATTTACAACATTTAGCGGAGATTAGGGTAAACAGGGAAGCCCATAATTTTGCAGAGAAATGAACAGTCTTCTGAGTTGGACTTCGTTATTTCCCCAAAGTCGACGGAAGTCCACGGACTCTGCGAATTGTCCAGCCAATACGGGATTTTGAGTGTCCGGGCGTTATGGAAGGTTTTCTGGCGTTAGATTTAATTGTGGACTCAGGATGGGAAGGCTAGACTACGTGGTGAATGGAAAAACGCAAAACGAAAATGTAACCTATGCCAAGTAATGAAATCTGTGATTTTCCGGCCAAATCTCATATAAAATTCATAATTTTGTGTTGGTTGATGAAATACATACTACTAACAAGCAGTTGGTACCGTCCCAATAGCACAAATCTGGGCATAGGCCAGCTTACATCCGCTTTAACCCGGGTTTTCACGCCGGGTTTTCGAGTGTTTTATTGAAACACAATATGCAGTTGGAAACCCGGTTCAAAAACTCGGTGAAAACCTATTTGAAAACCCGGTTTAAGGTGTCCTGGAAATCCAGGCTTTCGAAACCAATAGCTGTGGTACACTGCACTGCCCCTTTGAAAACTTTGCAGCCAGCCAATTAAGCTAATTATTTCATCAGTGTAGAAAGAAGACGTGTTGCGATAGGTTAACATTTCGTTTACTCACATCAATCGCAAACGTAAAACATGCGATTTTTATATGACAGGCAATTAGGGGTAGAAAAGGTATGGACACACATTCAATCACACCACTTATTATGTCATCACCACCACGGCAACCCTATAGGCCGCTTTACCCACTTTTGTGCACACAGGGCCGGCTGGTGAGCTCTAACCAGCATGGCTTCGCTAAAGGCCAGTGGCTTCGGGTTCTGATGACGTAACGATATTTTGAAGGAGTTAAGTGGGACCACCTGGTAACTTGTTATCATTAGTTATCTGGCAATCGATGATTCGGAGCTTCGACTAACAGATTCCCCGGTTTCAGATTGTTGTGTCATGCGCTGTTTTAACCCGTTTGGGACGTGTTCGGCCACACGCTGAGATAGCCGTCAGTCTGTTCTGCCTGTGTAAACGTCACCGCAACTGCAAATGAACTGATAGACAACGTGAGAGACAGAATGGTCAGACAGACTGCGTTCGCGATTGTGTAGAACAGATCCTTTGATGGTTTGAACCAAGCGTAATTGGGAAGCCGCGTACGTACGGGATAGTGCACACTTCAGTTTGTGCTTGACGTCGTTTGCCAGATGATCGCCTTTGAATGGCAAAAATAAAAATGTCTTTCTTTTGAGTCACTTGCACCGGTCCATTGCATTTGGTCGCCTTGCTGTGAATATCTATGACCTTTTCAGGATATCCGTTTGCCAACAACTTTTTCCTCAGCATTTCTTGCTCACTCTGCAACTTACCAGGAGTGTAATTACGGAAGACCCTGTGAAATAGAGTTCTGATTAAAACCCGCCTGTATACCATTGGTGCAAGCTGGAGATATTGTCCGCCCCATGTTGCTTTGCGATGGATCGATCGCCGTGATTTTCCACCCCCACACCTAGTGATGAGTACATCGAAGGATTCTAAACTGTCGTTTGATTCCTTCTTGTGAGAAAATGATATGTTCGGATGAATAGAGTTAAGAAGGTTAAAAATAAATCAAAATGACCAGCATTCGTAAAAGTCACAATTTCATCAACATACGGCTTGTACAATTTGGTTTTGGCAATATTATCAGGGACTTGCCGTTCGTTCGTTCTCAAGAAGGTATCGGTTAGTGTTGGGCCTAACGGACTACCAATAGCCACTCCGTCTACTTGTCTATAAGAAAGCTCTTCAAAATTGAATCTGATATTTTTTGTACACAATGAAATGAGATCCTCAGCGTATTCAAGTGGAATACCTATATAACAGTTTAGGCTAAGCCGCACGAAGGCTGCCGGCAATACGTTGTACGAACTCACCGAAATACCCCCTTTTATGAACCTGATTAAAGCAAATGGTGCGTACTTACCTCTCACTCCATGTGCCGTTCAGAACGAGAAAATACCATCGACACATGCGGATATTATACTGTAAATGAATAGCACCTTGATAGGATTCACTCATGAAGGCATCCGGAATGATGCCAGAAATCCCACTACAAGTGAAAAATTTCAGTTCCTCCATAAAACATGAGTTTAGCACTCATCAGACGTGGAATATCCCAGCTAATAGGTAAGATAAAACAGTAACTTATTTGAAGAATTTGGTAGAAAGCTTGCAGCTGTTCCAGTAGGTGATGGGTTCATTCATGAATGCTCCCGGAACTATTTTGGGAATGCCACTGAACTTGAGCAAGTTCCACTTTTTCCATCATAGTGTCTGTTAAATCGCCAGAAGATAGGAATTATGCGTTCAGGTATTCTAGTCTTACGCACGGTCTGGGCTGGATGTATGTATATATATATATATTAAAATGGGCAGAGGGCAGAAGGCTGTACGTAAATATATATACTGTTATCGAACGTGCTTCTACAATTACAATAATAAACAATTTAAATGTACAGTAACTTACGACCAGGTTTACAAACGCGTATAACAGTGCAACAGAAACGTGACAAACCGTCCAGTTAATTTCAGCGGTAAAAAATGTAGTGCGTTATTTATACACATATAAACAAATGTGGTAAATTATGTTAGGAATCAGAATATGAATAATAAATTTGGATACGGTTAAATTGTTTATGACCGATGAAGAGTGTACGGGAAAGAAATAAATGTTGACATCAAACGGTTGGGAATAAGCACAAGCGTTGCGAACAGACTAGTAACGTTAAATTAAAAATTAAAGGCAAACTGCTGCAAACATGTGAGCAGAGTGACGTGAAATGTGAAATTGGGTTTCACAGTGTCCATACGTGAACAATCGTCGTCTACGGCAGATCGTACACTACATGCATTTAAAAACACAGCATTTCATGCTTATGCATAATCAAATAGTTACAGAAGTGTAATTCAATACAATCTTATTCGACCGCACGTGGTCGACCACATGCGGTGCGCCACTACCGACTGATTTGCGTCAATGCGAGTCCGCTTGCACAAGCGGATATGTATCATAAATACATATCTGTAAACATTATGCAGTGGAGACGGACATGTTTTAAATCTTTCCAATGTCCTATCTATTATATTTCGACAACTATCAATCAAGTCTCCGGTATATCATAGACAACACCGAAAACTTCAGCTTACACTGCAAATCGTAGACGCTAATTGCGCTTAGAATGGCTATTGCAAACGTTTAGAACGAAATGGTCCATGTCGTTTCACACTGGATACAGTGAACTGTCAGTTCTGAAAAATGGCATGTCAGTAAAATAACGTTCAACGATTCTTAATTTTATGTTGTATGGAGTACTCGCTCCTTTATAACAAAGTAGAATTTTCAACTCGGTCTGAACCAGGTTTTCTGTGCAGTCGGAGGTATAACGCGAAAAAAGATCGATTAACAACTTTTCCTAGCACATGACTACAGCCGACTTTCGATGTCGATTTGTTACACACGGCCAACATATGGGATCCGAAATGTTCAACAACACGGAAAGGTCGCCAGGTGGTCTATTGGGATAGGAAGAGGCACTGGTGGTAACGCGAGATTTACAGGCAATCACATGAGGTGAACGGGCTGTTAATTCTGGCCGGAATCAGTGGAAGTCGCATTCGGATCACTCCAACTGAAACTGGTAGTTGGACGGCAAAACGACGACTGCGGGATCACAGCAACGCTACCGCTCGACCACGCGCCCACCACAAGCCATCTACCGAATGCCAAACCTGACTGAACCCTATGCCTATAACCCATTGGCCAAACTATCGTACCGTAAGTCCTACACATATATACCCCTGTTTTGATTGTCTTAATCATTGGCCGAACGTTGTTATATTATTACACGTAACCAACTCTGCACTGACATTATGAACTTCCCCTTGAACTCGCTCATTGGTTGTTTTTTGCCATTGCATTGAATGGCTTACATTATCGTGTCATTGGTTAATATTTGCTGACGGTTAATTTCCGTGCACAGAGTTCACTTGGTGGTAAGTTGTCTAATTTGCCAACCGTTGTTTATTGATGTACAGAACCAGTTTTATCTAAGTGAACCTTCAACATTCCGTCTTGTTCTGCCCTGAATCAAGGGGCTAACAACCGCCCCGATGGACTGCGTATAGCCGTGAATCCTGACAGATTCTACACCGGCCAAGTTATATACATAATTTTTTCAATCAGTTTCAGAGTGTACAGCTTTTACATTGTGATCAGCATTTACACACAATTGGTTATCATTGACAGGAAGTAACAGAGTACCAAGATAATCCGGTTATTACTGACGGGTGGTGTATGGTGACACGACGTGTTAGCTGTGAACATGTTTTGTTGTCCACCTGCAAGATTTAGACAACTGTGTGCGACATCTACCCCGCTGGAGCCCTTGGTAAGCTTCGAAATCTAGATTAATGTCTCAGTTGCACGTGGCGTTGTAACATACGCTACAGGGTTGACTCTCATATGTTATTAGGTCCGTTTTAAAAGATGGACAGGACGTTCGTTAATATCAAAAAGGTTCCTAGGCCTCGTTTAAATTGATGCATATTGTTACTGGCTCTAATTGCATGCAGAAGTTTGTTCCAAATGTAGGCATACTTTGCTAGTGGAAAATTAGGAAACGGGTTTTACGGGAATTGAGAGCTGTCAAAGTAAACCCTTCGTTCTTGAGGTTGTACTTTGAGCTATGTAGTCGGCAAATCGCAGTCTACTTATTGCAGTGAACTATATTAAACATGAATCCAAGGTTTAGCTTGAGTCGTCGTAGCCAAAAAGAATTCAGTGCCAACGTCTGGCAAACGAATAACCCACTAAACCTTTCGTGAGTGCACGTTAGAGACTCTCCAGAGCTAGCCTACCAGACTAGCGCAGGTGAGTATATATGAACATGCAGTACTCGAGTTTGGGTCGTACACATAGTCTATAAAGGTGAAGTTGAGCTGCAGGAAGGAAGAGTGAGTGCTTAATGTATCCAATCGTTCTAGTTTTAGCTACTAGGAAAGGTGTATGTTCAGCGAAATTGAAGGAATTTTAGTAAAGTATACCCAGGCCGCGGACTGAGTTGGCATTCGAAAAACCGTGATCATCTAGCTTTATAAAGTCCTCTGGTATATGACAACCGTATGAATTAATGATGGACTTGTTGGTTGAAGATTTTATCCGCCAAGTTTGACACCAAGACTGTAATGATATGAGGTCCTTCTGTGTTTGGTAAAGAAGAATTGATATTGCCAGGAGAAAGAGTGTAAACAAGTTTGATGTTGTCAGCGAATAGGAATAGTTTACCATGCCCGATAACTTCACACATATCGATTAACGGTCCCAGGACGCTTCCTTGAACTACTCCACTGGTAACTAGTCTGGGCGTTGAACCGTAGTCTTCTATTTTATCTGGTTGTGTGTGGTCTCTAATGTATGAAGCAAACCAGCTGAACAATGAGTCACGTATACCGAAAATGCCACTTTGGTAAGAAGACACTTGTGCGGCACACGATCAAATGCCTTTTGCTTATCCAAAAGTATAATAACTGCACTCTCTGAATCAGCAGACTGCTCAACATGGTTGAAGAATTCCAGCCGGCACGTAGAGCGCAAACGTTCCCTGAGGAACACACGCTGGGAGTGGTTTTTAGGATTCTGTGTAAACAAGAATTCAACCATGCGACATTTTATTATTCTTTCCAACACCCTCGGACAAATGAAATTATGGTTAATGGGACGATAGTTGTCGATATCCTGTCGCGAGCCGCTTTTATAGCAGGGCTTAATTATAGAATTTTTCCGTTAGGGAGGAAAGAGGCCTAATTTTAGAGAAGGTGTATGAATATTGAGCAGAGGCAGAAGAATGTCTTCCCCTCCCTGTTTGAAAGCAACAGGATAATTACCGTCTGGACCAGTAGGGTGAGAAGGTTTGATGGTGTCAGGTTGGTAGCCCTTTTGGTGCCTATGAGATGTCTTCAGACGTCGTTGAGCGATCTTGTGGGCTGTTTGAAGCGTATCATAAAGACGGCTTACGTATTGTGCAACTTTAAATTGTAGTAGCCGCGTAACAGGCGGTCGGTCTCCTCAGGGTAAGCTCAGCTCTCGCTGGGCCCACAAGAACTTCGGAGTTCGACCAGTTGATGAATAAATAGCACTGCGGTAAGCTAACATACACTTCGATATAACTAAGTCATATTCCATGACATTCTCCACTGTGAAAGCCTTGGGGAGAATTCCGAGGGACCGGTCCATCCATTCCACCTCTCCATTGCCTTGCGGGTGATGAGCTGTGGTTTGCGTTTTATCTATTCCTAGTAGCTTGCAAAGCAGGAGTCTCGATCTGGATTGAGTTGGCCAGTGGCTCCCAAAAGGCACACTCAGTGATCGGCGTTGGTCGTTGCTACCGTTGATGCATCTGCCTGTGCAAGCGGGACTGCTTTTTATCATTTGGTGAAGTAACCTACCAGATCCATGATGTACAGGTTGTTTCGAGGTATCTCAGGCAACGGCCTCACAATTTCTACGCCGACCAACTGTATAGGGTATCATGCAGTCGTAAGTTGCGACGGCGCCCGACGTTCCATTTGGGTTTTTCAAGATGCGTCATTTTTCGCACGACTAGCATAACAACCTGACATCTCTCCGCTGATGTGGCCGCCAAAACCGTTGTCGTGCGACAGCCTCCAGTTTACTTATTCCCGCATAACCGAGCTGGCAGTGCAAGTTTGCCAGGACGTCAAGTACCAAGGGCTGAGGGACCGCAATCCTTTTCAAGTATGCGGGTCTATATTAGATAAATACCACCACTCCCGCCATCCTGAGCTGTTCCCATGGCGCCCGGAGGCGGCGGGTTTCATAGCTTTTTTCTCCCGTTTTCTCACTTGTTGGTCTCACACCAGTATTTCGGCGCCTTTTGTAAATTAGCGCAGTTTCGGGATCTTTTGCTTGGACCTGCTCCCAGCGGCCATGTCCCACGCACTGTAAGTTGATCAGCGCTGCCTGTCGCGTAGTACAAGACAAACAGCCGTCATGGTTGCCCTCGGGACGCCTCGATAGTAAGTCAGCGTTAGAATATCACCTGTCTGGTCTGTTATAAGATACGAAGTGATATTCCTCCAGGATCTCTCGCCATCGGGCCAACTGTCCCTCTGGGTCTTTGAGGTTTTGCAACCAGCGGAGGTACTGATGGTCCATGTGCACGACAAAACTTTTGCTCAACAGATAATACCGGAAATGTCTCGCGGAGAATACAAGGGCAAGCTTTCGTTTCTCGTTGTACAGTAGTTCTCCTCGTATTTACTCAAACACTGGCTGCCGCAGGCTATTACTCATTCCCTGCCGCCTTGTCTCCGTTGCCAGAAAGCCGCTCCGTTTGCACCGTCGTCTGCATCGGTAACCAAAACAAACTTCCCGGCCTTCGGTGGCAAGTCAGAAGAAGCTGGCACTGGCATCGTGCAGAGAACTTCACATAGTGCTTTAAAAGCATGGTCACGCTTTTCTGTTCACGTGGACTCCTGACGATTTTGTGATAGTCTGGCCAGGAGAATGGAAATGCGAGGAAAATCAGCAATGAAGCGGCAGTAACAGGGCGCTAGCCTTAGGGAACTCCTCAGTTCGTTTGCATCCTCTGGCGTGGACCAAGATCAAGTTTGTTCCTTCTTTCTTGTGCCTGTGCGGATACCTTACCCAGAGATCACATGCCCCAGGAATGTTACCTCTTTGGGCACGAAGTGACACTTTGATGGCTTTAGTTTTAGACCTACTTCTTCAAGGCGGTCCACCACGGACTCTAAGGTGCGCTTATGTTCTCACTCGGACCTTCCGTAGACTGTGACATCATTCGGATGAACTAAACATGTCTGGGGATCAAGTCTTGCGGTGCTTTTTACATTCAGCGTTGACAAATCGCGAGTTCGTTTGATAGCCCAAAGGGCATAACTTGGAACTCACATCGTCTCGACGATACGGTGAAGGCCGTCTTAACTTACTCGTCTTCTTCGACCACTAAATGCCAATTAGCAGACGCCAAGTCTAACGTGCTAAAATGGATGGCTCTTCCGATAGCATCAAAGATGTCGTTGATTCTTGGTAGTGGGAATTAATCATTCTTTGTCGTTCGGTTGGGCTTCTTGTAGTCAACGCGTAATCGCAGGTCGCCGTCCTTTTTTCTATCAGGACTGTTGGAGCAGCCCATGGAGAATTCGACAGCCGGATCACGTTCTTCTGTAGCATGTCGTCAACCATCTCACATACCTCATTCCGACAGTTTGGAGGTATTCTGCATGAGGGTATATTGATTGGCGGAGCACCTGCCGTAATAATTCCATGCCTCGGAATGTTTTTGTAACTTAGCATTCCTCCTTCCATACAAACACGTGTGGTCGACTTTTGATCATTGACTTCAGGCACTGGGTACTTCCCGGGTTGTCAGAAGCACAATTTGACTGAATCATCTCGCCAATTTGGCGGTATACTTATGAAGGGCCCGTAGTGACATAAAAAGAGAAGTAGGATTCTGACGGAACTTTAGATAGGTGTTAACTGAATGGTGACCGCTGAATGTTGTGCGAATGGAGTGCTCGCCCAAGACGACCCAGCAAACCAACCCCCACCATACCACACAATGGAAGGTTGGAGCCCGCCATAAAACTGTGCTTTACATGACATCCGGCTATTGTAACCAGTGCGATGATCCTGCCTTCCGTCAGCATATGATCACCAATGACTCTTAAAGTGTGCTGACAACACGGTTTCCGTCTTTAACCCGAGTGCCTGTACACAATGTGTGTGTTACTTACACTTATTGACGCTCCGGTGTCCCCTAAACCTACACGTGCCATTCCACATATTATCATCTGTACAGTAAGCTCTGCTAGTAGCTGAAAACAGCTGGTGAGAGGAGGGACATAAGCGCAACCACAGGGCCCACTTGATTTGAGGTGGCTTCTGAAGACCCGGTCGGTGGTTTTTGAGGCTTGACAATTTACCCTGAATGTGGGGTCACAACTGTCTTCGCGATTTGTTCAACAAGGGTCGCCATTCGCGGCCTCCAAACCATCGATAGATAAGTCCCCGATATCAGTCGGAGTTCCCCTTGTACATTGAGGGGCTGTTCCTTAGGTTGGTCGCCCGTGTTGCGAAGCAGTATTGTGCCGATCGGCTGACAGCTGCTTCGACTTTTTCGAGGTTCTAGGCTAAGAGTACCGTGGTATCAAGGTCGTCAGGCGGGTGAAGCGGGAACTCTTTTGTTTTTCTGACAGGATTCCCTGCGAAAGCTGTTCAAGAATTCGCTTCTGGGGTTCCTCAGAGGACCCTTTTTAATAACCTGGTTTGGCTAGGCGCTGCAACTCAAGGACAAACGACCAGACAGTTTCCCTCTTGATCTGTCCATGAGCATGGAATTGTTGTCGATATACTGTCGGGTGCAAGAGGGCATCCAATGGATGCCGAAATTCCGTGAGTGTCCCATCTGATACGGGGTGCCAAAGATCTTGGCCTCGACGACAACATCGAACGTCTCTCTCTCCAGCAAATTCAGAATCAGGTTGTTTTGATACTCCCCTGAGAAGTTCCGAAGATAAGCCTATAATTGATCTTCTCAGCAGGGATAGTGACCCCTCATAGTAAACTTGTCGTGATCTGGAATAGACAGTTGTAGCCCGGCCGTTGTGGGTTTCGTCGATAACCTGTCTGTCTTGTTCGTCACTGCATTTTTGATGTGATCGAAGTCTCTGGAGTGGAAAGGAGTAGTCGTACGCCGAACTTCTTCAGGTTTCTTTGCCGATCCCAACATCAAAATTCTGGCAGGGGAACCAAAATTTAACATGCAACCAGAGGGGCAGACATGGACTGTGTCCGAAGGTATATTACACAATACACACCGGTATTAGAATAACCAAAAGGGCTAGAGGCACGAAAGTATGACAGAACTACGTGGAAATGCAACTGTCCTCATTTCCCGCTTGATTGCCCTTAGACTCAGGGTCCTCGTGTACGACGTTGACGTCGTTGTCTGAAAGATGTACAAAGCGATCATGTGATAATATTCCCTTTCAAATTCAATCCGTGCGCGCTCACTAGTTTCGATTGCGCGTTACACAGGTACTTCCGGACGTAACCTTAAAATATTAGGAACATTGGCTCGTACATAGCTCTATAAAATATAAATCCATGTAACATCCTGTCCTTCGAACTGAATTTATGGGAAAAGTGAACTATCTTCTTTCCTCGTGTGTGCATCAAACGCCTGTAAACTGCAACCCTTTTCTCTCTGAGTACGCTTTTGTTTGTTAACAGATTTCACGTATGTCTTATTATGCAACTGTGTTGCTTTGCACCACCTGTAATTATCCACCATGATCACTCACATTCGAACGCACTTCCTACAAATACGTTGAGAAATATACATTATCAGTAGTTTGAAGGCATTTTATATGTTTGGACGCCGTTCACAGCTTAAGAAAACCGGGCGGATCGGCTACCGGTGTGATTGCATACTGCACACTTAAACGTTGTTCGTAGCTTTGATCAGCCAGAAAATAGAGCGAACAAAGAGACACGTCAAGCTGGCGAGGAACGGAGAGAGTTGGGTTGCCCGCCCCAGGACGGATGTTACCAAATGTAATTGTCCTGGAGTTTATCACTGACGCCGACACAATACTGAAGAAAAGTGAAGGACATCTTAGAACAGCTTTATTTTGGTTGGTACCTCGTTGTAAAAATCGATGATTCCTGATGAGGCATGCTTGGTTGACCCAATTGCATGCCCTATTTCCGCTAGCGTGGAACTTCTCCACTTTTCTGCTCGGCGTGCTAACACAGGACGCCTGCTGGCCGTACATCTTCTTGTTTTTCGGCCGGAGCAATATATAGAGTACTCCGTTGTTCATTGTCTTCTGAATTATTGACATTGGGTAACTCATCGAATCTAGAATCTGATTTTATAGGAGGGTTTTCACAAGGTGGTGAGGACGACAATAGCATTTTCGCGCAAATTTGGTTCACTATATCTTTTGGACAATCCGGCGTCTTCTGCTCCCCTATTTTCCTCTCACAGCATCTGGTACGTAACAGCCTTGGCGTAACTATCTTCACACGGCGATTTATTCCTTTCGTTGATGGGATTATAGTTTTAACTACGCAGTAGGCCTGACCAAAATTTCATACTGATTAATTTACCAAACGCTCCAGATTTTGCGAGATAAAAGCTGTCGAACGTTGAACATGTCTACCGAAGATATGGATACGCAATTTCAGCTTTCGCAGAAATTGATTTGAACGCTGTTCCAATTGGAAAAAGGTCATTCTAGCGCAAATCCTAAATGTTTAAACATATTTGCCAATGTTCGAATAGTGACTTCAGATAAAGTGTCTGTAGTTCATCAGTTGAAAATAGGCGGTGTAATTGATAAAATTGGAATGCATCGAATACGTGCCAAAAGTACTAGTTTGGTGAAGGAAACATTTTCTTTCGTCTTCGTGAAACAACTAATTATTAGCGTTGGTATTTTTCAAGGAGAGATGAATTATATCATTGTTCGGCCGGAGAGTGCTCAATATTGTGGCATTTTGAAGGTATCGCCGATATGAAGATAGCGAACACACAATGTCAGCATTGTCCTACAACAAGAATGCTGAAATATTTGATAGCGGAACACGTTCGAAAACGTTTCCAGCTTCACTGTCTATACGATATTTATATCACTTCTCCTTGTTGGCAGGACTTTGGGTAGATGCTGGTCGACGAAACGGTTGAAAGTAACCCCATGGTACGATTGTTTCCATCTTTGGCGTATATAGAACGGCATGAAAATGGGGTAAATCTACCACTCCATCACCGAGAATCTCCAAAGTTAATTCTGCTCAATCTACTGAGTTCTTTCCCACTAGATTGGGTAGTGTGATGTTTGTAGTGGACAGGTGGGTATACGCTAGACCCTCGTCCAATAACAATTTGATACGCCTTTCCTGAAGAGCGATCGTAACGTAGTCCCAACAGGCATCGAACAAGAGAACGCAACGGGGTTTGGAAACTAACCGTATACTCCCAGCAATATTTGGAAAAATGATAAGTAGCTAGTTCTAGCCTAGTCTGGTACCAGCAGCAACAACCAAGAGGGGAGAGGAAAGAAGCGCGAAGTGGGCTGCGGCCAACTCGGCTGCGCTCAAAAGCGCGCCAAGCGAAAATTGCGTGGAACATTCCAGTGCGTTAAACAACGCTCGAATAGGTTCGGGTAAAAACGACCTTGAAGAATGAAATAATAGACGAGTCGTTAAGAAAGGGGCAAGCAGTCGCTGCGTGCAATTAGTTGCACGAATGAAGGAAATGGCACTGAGTTCTTATCAGGCCGCCTATTGCAGGCGTACACAGGATCATGCGTACAGAACAAACACGCAGGAAAACACAGGTTGCAGTCGGAATCCTCAGGAAAGCCACACGATCGCCAGTCACTACATGTTCAAGTGATGCAGTATGCGGAGACGGGTGGACTAAAGTCGTCTGCCAATCAGTGGGAGGTATACCTTTCAGCCGGTCAAAAATTGATGTTTATAGCGGCAATTATCTATCGCGGTGCAGAAAATATTCCAATGGATATGACAACCAACGGAATCAAAAATGATGATCAGCATACACCTTATGCGCTTCAAATAGAGGCTCCTCATCACTTCCCGTATGTATTCGTTCTCCATGCTGTTCATGGTGAAAGTCATTTGGGAGGAGCAGTGACAAATGTGAACGCATGCCACACACTCTAACGTTGTTCATAGCTCAAGTCAGCTGGACGGAGCAGTTAATAATGTAAACGCATACTGCATACTCGAGCGCTGTTCGTAGCTTGAATCAGTCGGGTGGACGGGCTATTATTCTGAACGCATGCCGCATACTCAGACGTCGTTCATGCGTCAATTTAACCGGACTTGATTATCTTTTCCACTCCCTGAATGAATCAGAATGGGGAATGTGTGATGATGAACCCAAACCTAGTATGTATAACTCTTGTGTGATATCGTGAGTGGCAGTTTTTTGATGTTCCACCGATTTCTAACTTACATGAAAGAGAATGAAGTGCTCTAGACTCTGTTGTCGATCCAACGGCACCTCAATTTGCAAATCCCTAGCAAAATTTCAGCAGTCAGATGTCTAACCGCACTGTGGATTTGAGCAAACGTGATGGCTGTTGGTCAATGTTTGCACCAACCGCAGACGTCAGTGACAGCCGCCAGTAAGAATGCTGATTTTTGACCTCGTCGATGCTGAAAGTTTAGGACACCCATTGCCAACCCGTGTGGCCCAACAGAAAGTTCACTGAAAAGTAAGTGATCTGTCGATCATTGTTTTTACTTCCACGTAGTATTGCATCCACAACTTATCCGGTGGATGTATCACCCAGAACTCTGTTTCTCACGAGTGTTAGTCGATATTATCATCGACGTCAGAAGCTTATCCAACTCTCAGACCACCGATTATTGCTACTGGTGTTCCGCAAAATAATGTTCAGCCAAATCGCGCTATCGAGAACCGATCGACAATGTAAAACATGCACTCAGCACGTCGAACCCCCGTGTAGTATTGCCGTCTCTGGGAGATACATTGCACAGTGAAAGCAGGTAAACCTAGCGAGACACAGAACGAATTGCGCTTTTAGCCCGGTGCGAATATTACAAAATGTGCAGGTTGACTAAAACGAAAGTTAGTAAAAAATCAAAATAATCAAAAATGTACAAGTGGACGCGACCACCAGAAATATCACTTATCATAGTCGCCATGTATTGAAGATCCGTGGACAGATAATCGCAAGGCACCAAGAACAGGGCAATGATAACACTGTATGTTCGTTATCTCCACTTCGGCGATACCTTCAACATGCCACAATATTGAGCACTCTCCGGCCGAACAATGACAATCCATCTCTTCTTGAAAAATGCCAACGCTAATAATAGGTTGTTTCACGAAGACGAAAGAAAATGTTTCCTTCACCAAACTAGTACTTTTGGCACGTATTTGATGCATTCCAATTTTATCAATTACATTGCCTACTTGCAACTGGTGAACTGTCGAAATTGTATCTGAATTATTTGGGGAATTATCCGTTCCACGTGATTTGCCTTGAAGTTGTAGTGGACTAAACGACCAGCTGATAAAAGGATCAAACATACGGTAGTATCACGGTAAAAGTCGTAACGGTGACGGATAAGCACAAAGGTAGACGTACGAATTAAACAGAAGATATATCGGTAAAGATGTGAACGACTCACTGATAAGTCGAGGTCCGTTAGATTGAATGGACCATCACGGGAAAGAAAGGCAGCGCCAGAGATGAGATTCGTTGGACGACCGATAGATAATGGCACGAACGAATTTGTATGATAGAATTTCAGCATCGATAGATCAGCTAATGCTCGAAGGTGAAATATTGCACCGTCCAGCCTCTTTGCCGGCCAAAAATTCGCACGAACGTAAAAGGCAGAGATGATGCGCAGTACCCACCGTTTATTCGTGTTGATGATTCAGTTCAAAAATGATTCTGATGGTTTCAAACAAGAGTATAACTGAAGATAACAAAACGATATAAACAAAATGTACCAGAATGAATTATGAAATGTAAATGTGACTTGTGGATACTACAAAACTCCCCCACCGGATTTTGTGGGTTAAAAACAAGATGAAAGAACGGCAGTGAAGAGAAAACAAGGCAAACGCTTGATAACCATATCACGTATTGCGATCTGTCGGGTATTTCAGCCAACGTACAGACCGTCCCCTACGTGATGTGCGTTGTTCAAGAGAACAAGATGCCTAGGCTGCAGGTGGGTGTGATACTGTCGGGGAGGAGAGGGTGGATGTTTCCAGACATCATCCTGTAAGGTTAATCAACATGCTTCTTCGTTTAGGCTGATTTTAATCGGTTAATAGATACGGATTCGTTCCGTCCGGACCTGTAAACCATAAGGAAGTTTTGTCACGCTTAACTACCTTGAAGGAACCGATACGTCGAGGTTGTAATGGTTTCCTGGTGGCATCTTGACGCATAAACACAAATCTACGTGTGAACAAATCTGGAGATTTTTGTTCTCAGCTCCAGTGATTGCGGATCGGCGTGAAACAAAGGTCGGACATGTGTTGTCGTAAACGTGAAATGTAATTCGTACCTGGGTCTGAATGAGTCGAGGGTTGGATCAGTTCTGTTGGGAGGTGCAGGTTGGTACTGTACACTAATTCACAGGTAGTACAGCCAATGTCCTCGTTAACGGTGGACCGGATTCCAAGGAGGATGAGTGGTAGACGTTCGCCCTACTTCGTTGTGTTCGACTGCGCGGGTACCGAAGCTTTTAGTTGTTGGTGAAAACGCTCGATTGGACCGTTAGCACATGGATTGTATGCCATCGTTCTAATATGCGAACAATCTAGTAACTCCGTGAAGTTGCGAAAGAGGGAGGACAGGAACTGGGTGCCTCGATCCGTAGTGGTTGTAGATGGCACACCAAAATTAGCGATCCAATGTTCCAAGAAGGTTTTGGCGATTGTCTTCGCCGAAAAGTCTCTAGTAGGCACAGCTAAAGACCAACGAGTGAAACGGCTGATTACGGGTGATATGTAAGTACAGTCGTTGGAAGTGGTAGTGGGTCAACGATATCAAGGTGTGTGTGGGAAAAACTGGTGTCTGGCTAGGAGAATGTGCCAGACGTGGCAACCGTATGCCTGTGTACTTTACTCCATCGGCAGTCCATACACTATTGTGACCAGAGGCGAACATCTTTGTTCATGGAGGGGCAAACAAAGCGCTGTGCGATCAACTTTGATGTGCCGCGTTTGCCGGATTGAAATGAACAGTGAAAATGATTGGAAACAGTGCGACAATATGAAAGTGAGACAAAAGGTCCACGTTTACCCGTTGAAGTATCGCACAGAATGTAACCAACTTGGATCGAAAAAGGAATGGTGGATAGTTTCGAGGACTTACAGATGGAAACGCCCTTCATGTCATCACTGCGCTGCTGGGCTGTGGCCATTTCAGACAAATCGAAGGAAGGTGGCGACTGGACTGAGTTGACATCAGGACGTGATAAAGCATCAGCCACGATGTTAGCGTCACCACGTAGGTATCGGATGTCCTTGGTGAACTGACAGATGTGGTCCAGATGTCTGATTTCACGCGGAGAGTACCGATCGGGTTTGGCATAAAAAGCAGATGTTAACGGCTTGTGGTCGGTTTGCACGACAAGGTGTCGGGCTTCCAAAAGGTGCCGAAAATAACGGATCGCCAGATAGATTGCCAGCCGTTCACGTCCAAGGGTGCTGTATTTAATCTGTGTTGACTGAAGCTTTTGGGAGAGAAAGACTAAGGAATGTTGTTCTCCATTTACTGATTGTTCCAAAACTGCGCCAAATGGCAGCACTTGACGCATCTGTGGTGAGAAGGAGGTATGCATTGTGATCGTAACTGATGATGCATAGTTTGGTGGCGTGGCATGGAGCTTCCTTTGCAGCCAAGAAAGCTGCCTTGGTTTCGGACGGGAGCGTGATTGATTTACGTTTGGAGTCAACCAGGTGTGTCAGGGGTTTCAAAATGTCCACGCAGAGGGATGAAACGCCGATAATAGTTTAGTATGCCGAGAAATCGTCGGAGTTGTTTCATCGTGGTGGAAATCGGAAAAGCCGAGCTGGCCTCCGCTCTATTTGGCAGAGGTGTTATGCCGGTTTGGTCAGCGCGATATCTCAAGAAATCCAATGAAATAACTCCCAAGGCACACTTGTCGATTTTGATCTTAATATCACACTGCGCGAGGCGATCGAAAACAGCACGAATATGGGACAAGTGCTCCTCGTTTGAGCTGCTAGCCTTCAAACCATCATCGATGTAGATGTACACGAAAGGGAGTCCACGTAAAACTTCGTCCATTAATCGCTGAAATGTTTGAGTCTCATTGCGGAGTCCAACGGGCATTCTTGTGAACCCGAAAAGTCCAAAAGTTGTTGTAATGGCTGCATTCGGGATGTCCTCTTCCATGATCGGAGTGTGATAATAGGAGCGCACTATGTCTAATTTGGAGAAGATAGTGGCGCCACCGAGTCCAAAGAAAAGCCGTGGACATTAGGTGTAAGTCACCTGTCCGGGATTGTGCAGTTGAGAGCACGGTAATCACCGCAAGGTTGCCAATCGCCCGGAGACTTTTTCGGTACCACGTGCAATGGTGTTGCCCAAGAGCTGTTTGAAGATCGAATTATGCCCAACTGAGGCATCAGTTCTAATTCGGCTCGGGGACTTTCAGTTTGTCTGGATGGAAACGGCGTGGGCGAGCGAAAATCGAAGGGCCCTATGTTTTAATGTGAGGTGCCACATTGTGTTTAACCGTCTCGTTGTGTGAACACGGCCGAGCTAAGGAAGGAAAACCCTTCAGCAGTGCTGCGAATGACGGTGTTGGTGAAAGAGCGGGTCGGATACCGATTGATGCGATCGTCGATTGGACACCGTTTACTGTGCATGCAGTGGTGTCGCCAGTTAGCTTACGCCGCTTGACATCAACGGAAAGATTGAAATGTGCCAGGAAGTCGGCACCGATCAGTGGTGTTTGAACGTCAGCTAGCAGGGATATCCATCGGAAACATCGCTGGAGAATGAGATCGACAGTGAGACAGCGTTCCCCGAAAGTTTTGGTGGACTTTGATTTGCGGCCTGTAAAGTGTAATGGCCAGACTGAAGTCGATCATTTGGTTGTGGTGGAATGACGCTGAGTTCGGCTCCGGTATCGATAAGCAACCGCAAGCCGGTCGATCGATCTCTGATGAAAAATAGGCGACTTGTACCGGCTGGGCCAGCAACAGTCGTCGCCGCCACTGGCTGGCCTTCCGATTTGACGGTGACGCGCAGCGGGTTCGGAATATGCACGATTGGGTGCACTTCTTCGCTTTATGTCAAAAGTTTCGGTGGTACCAACGTCACCTTGATGGACTGGGGGAGTTAGATCGTGCAGATCGTGTTACGGTCGCGGCGCACGTCGTTTGTGAGGGAAAGGTTTCTGATATCTTGCCAGCAAGAGCTGCCAAATTGTCAACTGTGATGTCATCATCCATGGCGGCCAAAATAGGTTGCCCCGCAGACGGCACACTTTCCGTCCATAACTGCTTCATGACGGCATCATCGAGCCTCCAGTAGCCTAGAGGGCCTTTCATGTAACATGACATCTGGGGTGAGGACCGGTCGCCTAACTCGACTGAGTTGAACAAGACATGCAGCAATCTAGCTTTCGAACTCCCAGCGCGTTTTATGATGGCAACTTTAGAATGGTATTGGGAAAATCGGACGGAACTGATTCCAACAGGCATTTACTTCTGCAGCGACATCAAAGAGAAGAGATCCACCACGTATGAAAATTTTAGGCAATTATCCATTTTGATGGACTCGAATTGAAGGTCGTTCAAAAGGCAAAACGGTCCTTTTGGCGCGAATCCTCGATTTTTTAATATTTTTGATATTTCAAATTCGAATTTCAGACAAAGTGTCTTTAGTACATCAATTGTAAATAAGCGGCGTCGAAGGGAAAATTGGAATACACAGAATAAGTCCCCAAAATACTGGTTTGGTGATGAAAATATCTCCCACACTTTTAGTGAAAGTACACCGCTATTGGCGTGAGCTCAATTTTTCAAGTCTTATAAATGCGAGCATTGTTATTTTTAAGATGAAATACTTCATACTATAGTCTGAGATAGCCTCATTTCACGGCGTTTTCGAGATATGGCCGAAATGGAAATATATGACCATACAGTGCTGGCTTTGCATTCCAGCAGGAACACCAACACATTCGATAACGAAACATGTATGACAACATTTCCAGCTTCCGCGTCTATGCGATATTTACACTATTTTTCTTTGTTTGCAACATTTCAAGTAGATCCTGGTCGATAAAACGTTGCTCTTAGCAACGGTTGAAAATGACGCTATCATATGGTTGTTTCCATCTTCGGTGTATATGGAACGGCGTGAGAAAAATGTATCACGTCCCACTCTATCATCGAGAATTCTCGGAAGTAAATTCTATTCACTCCACTGCATTGTTTCTAACTTGCTTGAGGTCGCATGACGTTCATACGGAACAATATACGGAAACAGATGGAATCAAACTGCCTGCCGATCACCGGGACGTATACCTCCCAGCCAGTCACACTATGATGTTTAGAACGCCAATTATCCATCGCGGTGGATGGACGTCTACCAATCAATATGACAACCAACGAAATCGAAGATATTGATTAACATATATCCCAGGCGCTTCAAATACAGGTTTTTCATCACCTCCCGCGTGTGTCCGTTCTCCAACTTGTTCATGGTAGATGTGGTTCGAAAGGAGCAGCTACTGATGTGAACATATACTGCATAATCAGACGCCGACCGTAACTTAATTCAATCGGGTACAGCAGTAATTAATGTGATCGCATACTACATACTCAGACCTTTATGGGTCAGGTCAGCGGGACCAAGCTAGCGATTTCATTCTCTGAACAGATCAGAATCAGCCGTGTTTGGTGATGAATTCAGGTATATTGTGCTATATGCAACCCGTATGTGTGATATAAGGTGGAGAACAGTTTGACGAGCTGGTTCGCGGGATTGCCCTTTCGGGTATGACTATGAAGTGGTACTTGACTAACAGCCAGTTTTCTACATTGGCGATAGATCGAAAGTGTAATATATATCCGCAACCCGCTTACGCGGACATGTCCTCAATAGTTTCTGGTTATACAATTCATTAAACTCGGGAAACGTTGACGTGGGAATCTAAAGGGTGAAGGTAGACAGGCGATAAGTTGGAAAACATACTGATAACTACCGATAATGAAACTTAACGGCCGTGGCAGTCCGTATGCGAGAAAGCAAACAACAGTCGACCCACACAGTTACGGGGATTCCGTTCGCGTCTCCAACAACGTCGTCTTTTCCCCGAATCGGGCGTTTACGGGGAGGCTGTTTACAACATCCGCGCACGTGATCTGCCCGTGAATAATGCAACCAGTTTTCGGGACCTGGAAGCAAATCTCCAAAGACAACAGTTCCGAAGAGTTGAGGTAAGTGTGCTCTGTAATAATGTATACACATTCAGATGGACTACCTCAAAACAGTGATTGCCCCGTCTGCAAGACTGCTGCTTCGCCATTGCATGAGGGAGACCATCGGACCTCAGCCGGCCATACAGATGTCTTATGCCGGAGGACGAAAGAAAATTGCCTTCAAGGATTCAATTCTACGACGCGTCATAGGAGGTTAGTAAAATGTTGCATTTACCTCGTGTGTTTTCCCCGTGGAAACTATTCTGTCGCAAGGGAGGAGTCCGCAGACAGGGCGGGATGAAGGAAACAAGTGGATGAAATGTTGGTTTTACAACACCCGTGACCGTGGTGGAAAGTATCGACTGAGAAAACAGAAGACAACGATGGAATTAAGCAGTCGATTTTCCACATTTTCCAGTTGTGCAAGCCATAAGTCTTAATTGATTGTGTTATAATGCCGCGTGAGTGTTATTTTGAAAGCATTAAGAGTGGCGTGATTGGGATATTTATGATTTATACCTTGTGACAGTGCGTATCACCTGTGGGTCTGTAATGTTTTCACGTGTTCATTATTCTTTTTCTCCACAGGGGACGGAATCACGGACAAAAGAATGAGATGCATGTGGGAAAACCATTTTGTACAATTCATTAAATGCAATATACTTTCCTTATTCCTGTCCGGTGAGTTTTCTTTTTACCCACCGTATCAGCCTGAGAACGACTGACGACGTTTGGGTAGCACTCATTAGATGGATTGTGTACGTTGTTCCGAATGCATTATGTCGTATCAGGTTAATTGGCGGTTTCATTACGCAGTTTACGGTTTATTTAGGGAGGTTTCGTCGTTTCGGGTTAATTGATGAGGAAAATCGATCGCTCAGGGTTAAGTTAGGGATAAAATCGGTCGTTTAGGGTTGATACGGAGAAAAGATCGATCGTTTAGGGTTTATTTAGGGAAAAGTCCGGTCGTCTAGGGTTTATTTAGAGAAAGTTCGCTCGTTCCGGGTTAGCTTAGGGAAACGTTCGGCCGCTTAGGGTTAACTTAGGGAAATATTAGGTTGTCGGAAATGGACCAATCAAATAATTACTGCGTTACTCTCGTTAGGGAAAAAGTTGGGCAATTATCCGTTTCACGGGATTCACCTTGAAGGTCGTTGAAAAGGAAAACGGTCCTTTTGGCGCGAATCGTCGATTTTTAAATATTTTTTGAAATTTTAAAATCGAACAGTAAGCCACTGCCATTAAGTTTCATTATCGGTAGTTATCAGTAGGTTTTTGTGTTTGTCGCTTGCCCATCTTCACATTTTGAATCCCCACCTCAAAGCTGTCCAAGGTAAACGAATTGTATGCGCAGAAAGTATTCAAGACATGCCCGAGTAAGCCGGTTGCAATGTACATATTACACTTCCAGTCTATCGCCAACGTAGGAACCTGGCTGTTCGCCAAGTACCACATCGTAGTCATACCTGGAAGGGGAAATTCCGCGAGCCAACTCACCTAACTGTTCCCCACCTTATGTCACACAGAAGAGTTGTGTATATTACAATATACATGGTTTCATTATCAAGCATTGTTGAATTTGATATAGTCAGAGAACGGCATCGCTAGCTTGGTCCCGCTGACCTGGCCCATGGGGAAGGCCTGAGTATGCAGTATGCGTTCATACTAGTGGCTGCTTGAACCTGAGTCATTTGAACTGTAAGTAACCTCTGGGTATGCAGTATAGGTTCACACTAGTAGCTGCTCCACGCAATTGACTGGGGCTATCAGATTGCAGCATACGTTCACACTAGTAGCTATTCCAAATTGATTCAGTTGAACTATGAATAACGTCTCAGAATGCAATATGAGTCCAAACTAGTGGTTGCTCCGCGCGATTGACTAAGGCTATCAAGAACGTCTCAGGATGCGGTACATGCTCACACTAATAGCTGCTCCACCCCATTGACTTAGGCTATCAACGACGTCTGGGTATGTTTTATACATTCACACTAGTGGCTATTTCAACTTGATTCACTTAAGCTATGAAGAACGTCTGAGTATGAAGTTTAAGCCGGCACTAGGGGTCATTCCAGCCTGATTCACCTAGGCTAGGAATAACGTCTGGGTATGTCATATAGGTTCACACGTGTAGATGCTTCAACCTCATTCACTTGAGCTATGAATAACGCCTAGGTATGCAACATAGGTTCACACGTGAAGCTACTCCGCCCGATTGACTTAGATTATCAACGTCTCAGTTTGCAGTACATGTTCACACTAGTAGCTGCTCCTCCCGATTGACTTAGACTATCAACAACGTCGCAGAATGCAGTATACGTCCATACTAGTAGCTGCTTCAACCTGATTCACTTATACTGTGAAGAACTGCTGGGTATGCATTCACACAAGTGGCTATTTCAACTTGATTTAATTGAGCTATGAATAACGTCTCGGACTGTGGTAGGAGTCCAAACTAGTAGCTGCTTCAACCGATTGATTTAGACTATCCACAACGTCTCAGAATGCAATATGCGCTTACACTAGTGGCTATTCCAACCTGATTCACCTAAACTATGAATAACGTCAGAGTATGCGGTATACGTCCACACCGGTAGCTGCTCCACCCGATTGACCTAAGTTATGATCAACGTCTGCGCATGCAGTATATGTTCACACTAGTAGCTGCTACCTCGGAACTACTTTTACCATGAACAATTTGGAGAACGAACAGATGCGGGAAGTGGTGGAAAACGTGTATTTGAGACGTTTGGGGTACATGGTAATCATCTTCTTCGATTCCATTGATTGTCATCATGATTGAAATATTCTTCTGCACCGCGATAGATACTTGGTGCTCTAAACATCACAGTGTGACTGGCTGAGATGTAATCCGCAGGCAGCCTGATTTCATCTGTTTCCGTATACTGTTCCGTATGAACGCCACGCGACCTCGATCTAGTAAGAAACAATGGAGTAGAGTGAATAGAAATTGCTTCTGAAGATTCTCGGAGATAGAGTGGGACATGATACATTTTTCTTACGCCGTTTCATAAACATCGAAGATATAAACAACCATATGATAGCGTCATTTCCAACCATTTTTGAGAGCTACGTTTCATCGACCAGTATCTACCTGAAATCGGACAAACAAAGAGAAGTAGTATAAATATCGTATAGACAAGGAAACTGGAAATGTTTTTATACGTGTTTCACTATCACCTGTGTTAGAGTTCTAGTTGAAATACAAAGCCAGCACTGTATGGTCGTATATTTCCATTTCGACCATATCTTCAAAACGCCGCAAAATAAAGCACTCTCCGGCTACAAGATGACGCATTTCATCTCGAAAATTGCAATGATCTCATTTATAAAACTTGAGAAACTGAGATAACGCCGATAATGGGATATTTTCGCGAAAATGGAGGGGAAAATTTTCATTACTAAGCCAATATTTTTGGGACTTATTCGATGTATTCCAATTTTTCTATCAACGACACTTATTTATAATTGATGTATTGCAGGTACGTTGCCTGAAATTTCGATTTTAAAATTTCAAAAAATATTTAAAAATCGAGGATTCGCGCCAAAAGGACCGTTTTGCCTTTTGAACGACCTTCAATTCGAGTCCATCGAAATGGATAATTGCCCTGGCATCCAGTGTTCCTGCATTCTTGGAGATTCGCACACCACCCTTGTTTTTCTGTTTGTGATGCCTGGCTTATGATCAACGGAATCTCTCCTGATTAGTCGAAGTTCGGTCAGTTGGTGTCGAAGATCCCGGAAATAGTCACAATGCAACTGCATGACATCCTTTTTACTCATCCCTTGGAACGTAGCCACGACACTTCTAAGGAGGCTGTAATCAAGCGGGTGACCGTATCAGTGAAGGCTGATTTTCAACAGCTTTTCCGTGGACTACAGCTGGGCGACATACTTCCCTCTACGCTGCTCCGTGAGATGCAGCAACTTCTTGGTGGCTCCCACATGGACGAGTCACTTTTAAAACAGCTTTGGATAAAGAGTTTGCCGGAGATAGCTCTGACTGTTGTGTCCCCAGCCTGCTCATAACCGCTACCGGAATCTGCCGAAATTGCCGACCAGGTGATCATGCGTTCCCAGCCACTTCTGCACTATTCCAATAATCCAGGAGTAAGTGTAATTCCTACGACCTCAGTAGGTTCTCACTCAATCGACATTTCATAGACCAAGTTCGTATGCGTGGGAGAGGCTGCCTTACGCAGAGTCTGAGACAATATCTGTTCGCAGTTCCCGATAGTGACCCCCACGGAGTCGGCGTTCCAGCAGGTCACCACATCGAAGTAACTCACAGCCTTGTAAGGGCTCCTGTTGTTACCATGAACGATATGGTGCTGAAGCGACTAGATGTACAACCTGTTGCATCTTCGCCAACTGTTTCGGGTTAGCCGGACCGCTGACGCTTAATGGCGAGGGAGGTCGCCGGCGCATCCACCATCAGTCGTCCTATATTTTCTCGGGATCTCTCCGCACGGGACCGAATTCCTGGTGGACTCTGAGGCGCATGTTGGTGTAGTCCCACAGACCCACAGACCCACACTCAGGCGCTCCTGATCTCCGTGCCGCGCTGCGTGTAATTGGCAGAACGTGAATATCGCCGTTACCTTTTAGTTAAAAAATAATTCATAACCATTAAAGTTGTTGAAAAATTGTGATATGTTGCAGAATCTAAAATCTTGAAAATCTGTTTCCCTAGAGATTTCTTTGTTTCAATCTTCCGGAGACGTAAATAAGAAATGTGCGGCTGCTTAATGGCATAGGGATTAATAGAAAAATAACGCAGAAGCGCATTCTACGTTATTTTGGGAAAATGAAGCCAAAATATAATGAAGATCGACGTCATAAACGTGGAAACAGATGCTTTTATTTAGATTTCGGCGTGATTAGGCAGGAAAGCGTTACTATAATTTCGACAATCGAACTGTTAGTGAAGCATGGGTACTAAGCCTTCTATAATACTACAAACGTGAGAGACGCCTGTAACATACTTCAACGTAGGACAACTCAACACGCTTCACAACTCGTTGGTACCACTTTTGTTAACTTTTCCATGAAATCAAGATGTACGCCGAAATGGAAACAAGGTTATCTGCTGACAAAATGACATCAAAGAAAACTGCCGGCTGGAAAGGCTGCGATATTAGTAAAGGCAATTTTGTAGTTCGCCGATATGGTGCTTCAAGGCCGAAGCGAGTTGAAAACGGCCATTTAGGCGCGAATAAAGATTTTTCAAATTTTTCATGAA
>LUCH01006793.1:0-15644 GCA_013368495.1 Paragonimus heterotremus
TAAATTTACATTCGCGAGGTAATTTCAACTGACGCGGTGGTACTGGCAAGGCAGCTCTCACGTCACAGGGAGCTTAGGATTTTAGGGACGTCGAAGGTGATCTCACTACAACTCCAAAGGATTCACGTTGGGTCTGAGACTACCCACGTTCAGCTTTAGACAAACAATCTGAGATCCATATAACAGGTCTACCACGCTGTTCAAGAACCTATTCCAGTGGGAGAAGCATCTGTAATTACAGTCGAATGATCTTTGGCAGAAAGTGGTTTTAAAACAACAGTGGTTTGAAGATGGTGTAATTCCATCAGCTTTTAGTGGTGTCACTACTGGAGTCGCCCACTTTGACGAGTCAACAGGCGTTATTACACCTTTATCACACATGGGTTGCAATTCTTTGTGCACATGTTCTAACAAACCAAATGGGATGATTCGTCTCTTAAGAAAGACTGGATCCCTCGAAGCTTCAAGCTTTACCTTCGGTATTCGCATTCCCCTTTTGGCCTTAGAACAATCCATTATAGGTTGTCTAATGTCAACGTCATTCACTGATGTCAGTAGCGAAATGTCGGAATGTAGCAGTCGTAAAACTTTGGGTTTAAGAATAGAAGGACCTGAGCTTGAAACTAAAAATTGACCATCTATAGGACTAGCATTGGGCAACTTCACCCATACGGTGCAGCAGCCTACAAGAGGCAAAGAATGACCAGTGATACCACAAATGTTAACCTGTGTGGGTTGCAGAACTGCATCAGGATAAAATACAACTAGGTCTGAATGTGAAATTATTGATTCGACACTACCAGTATCAACAATAAAGTTGTGACTTTCGCCAGAAGCAGGCACTAACGTTTTAAAAACATGGGAAGTGTTTTGGGGTAGGATAGATAAAGAAAGAGTAGAAATGTTATCAGTTATCGGTTAATAGCAACTTCTCAATTTGAAAGCAAGTGCTTACTGATGACCTACGCCCATTAACGTTCTGAAGCGTGACGAGTTTGTTTCGCAGATTGATCACACTGCGTTTTCTGTTAACGTAATGCGTTCAAGCGGTAACCTGTGGGTGGGGATCTAAAAGGAGATGGTACACAGACCCCACTTAGCTCATTCCAGTTTAGTACAAGTCGCAGTACTTAACGGCCCTGGCCAAAAGGTCGTCCAGTTTCTCCTACATCTAAAACAGATTGGACGTTCTCGCTTAGGTTATCCATATTACTACTGATCAATATGTGTGAAACGTGAAACATCATTCTTATGAAATATGATTTACAGCGAGTTCTATAAAAGAACAAGGCACAAACAAGTTTGAGCCGAACGCCCAGAAATACATGCACGTCACTTACACAGTGGAAAATCAAAACGCAGACGTGCTGCTTTATGTGTGGATCAGTTGGTATTAGGACGCTGCGAAATTATGTGAACATAAAGTCTACGCTTGAAGCAGTAGAGAGAAAGTAGCAAACCGCACTACATCGTGATGAGGCTAGCAGCTGCTTCACCACTTTCAGGTAATTTAAAAGCAAGGTCCTCGCGGCAACGAGCTCCTGGGAAAACAACCTTCCCATCATTGAACTCTGTAGGGAGACACTGCCACCAAAATAAACATTTACAGGAGGATGTGATAAGCTGGATGCTAGTGGAAACTGAATGGAGGAAAAAAATATAGTAGGAGAAGAAAATGAAGTAGTAGTTGGGTGCACGATTTGAATGTCGATCGTGCGAGAAGCATGATCCATTCTTCTTTCATGTATCCCGTGGTAATACGCTACCAGGGATTCTGAGACTGTTACAAGATCGAAATTGCTTGTACACGGAACGAATCCTGAATCCACACAAGGCGGAATTGTCCGGACTTCCCATTCAAACTCCACTGATACGTCTTTTTGGTAATTAGGAATACGTAATAGTAATAAGAAATGTACTTAGCTCAACCCCAGGGCTAGCCTCGACGCAATAGTAATAACAACCGAATTAGGCAAAACAAGTAATTTATCCGTCGAGCGCAATTGTAGAAGTTATAGTCAGCAGTGTAATAAAACAACAGTAATGAGAAGTGGGTTTACTGACAATCACCACATCCTCCGCAGTTCAAATGAAAGTCAGGACAGTAGTTGTGACGTTGCTTCTTCTTCATACGTTCAGGAATTTTTGCCTGCGCAGGGTCGATTGCAGATACTCTTTCAGCAACTGACCGCAAATCCGAAACAGACTCAGAAACGAAACTTTCAGTCTCAGAAGATTTGACAGACAATATAAGAGACAGTTTCAAAATCTTCATACACTTAAGACCGATAATGGATGGACCAGAATTAATAACAAAAAATGAACATGAATGAGTTGCGGACTGCACATCTGTGAGTAAAAGTTCACATTCGCCAAGAATGGGTAAAGCATGTCTATTAATACTCTTAACAGACATGTTGGCAGGTTTCAAGAGAACAGTAGGTTCCAGCCGCTTCACGCAAGCAACAGAAATAAAAGATTCAATACTACCGGTGTCAACGATGAAGGAATGTTGGGGACCACCGTTAACAGTAAACGACTGTGTTATATGGTGCGTAGAATCAAGAGAATTGGTAGAAATCACAGTAAGAACAATGAATTGAAAGTCAGAATTCAAGTTACCATCGTCACAACTGGAATGTGTAAAAGAGGACTTTGAACTATGGCAAACGTATTGAATGTGCCCGGTTTTATCATACCTGTGGCACTTAACGTTACGAAATCGACAAGTCAATCGAGAGTGCTTGCTACCACATGACTTACAGTAATCCCACCGTCGGGTAGTATTTGAATCAGATGCCGGGTGATTATCATCAATTGCATTTCCAATATTTACTTTTTCAGACAGCCGCCTATGTTGACCTTCTGATCGTCCCACGTTGTTGTTGTATAAAACCATCGGTTCATCTTTCAAAGCAGCTTTGACATCCTGATACTGTTCGCATAATGTTCTGGCTGACTGGAAAGTGGAATTCGGGAACAGTAGAAGCTTTTGTTGTAGATCACGCAAATTTATTCCCACAATCAAACGGTCACGGAGTTGAGTATGTAATTGGTCTTCGAAATTACACCGAGCAGCTTGAGTCTGAATTTCAAGAATGAACTGTCTGATATCCTGATTTTCTTTTCTCACGAGCGCATGGAATTTAGCTCGTTCGGCCGCTTCAAAGTTTACAGGTTGAACATGTGAAAGCAGCAGTTTCTTCAAGGATTCGTAAGGAAGAGAAATCGGTGAATCAGGAAACGCCAAGTTTTTCACCAAGCTGTAAGCATCTTTACCAATTACGGTGAGGAAACGAGCGGCTTTCTTTTCCGCCTTCATCTCTTTGCCCGTGAGACACCATATTTCGAAGCGTTCGAAATAGTGCTCGATTTCTCTCGACGAATTATGAATATTGAGAATTTCAAGTGAACAGGAATCCATCGTAGAAATTTACAGAAGTCCGCGAAGCCAATTTTGGTAATTAGGAATACGTAATAGTAATAAGAAATGTACTTAGCTCAACCCCAGGGCTAGCCTCGACGCAATAGTAATAACAACCGAATTAGGTAAAACAAGTAATTTATCCGTCGAGCGCAATTGTAGAAGTTATAGTCAGCAGTGTAATAAAACAACAGTAATGAGAAGTGGGTTTACTGACAATCACCACAGTCTTGTAATGACCAGCGATCGTGTGGCTTCTCTGAAGATCCCTGTTACAACCGTGTTTTCTCGCTTGTTTGTTCTGTACACATGATTCTGTGTACGCCTGCGATAGGAGGCCTGATACGAACTCATTGCCACTTTCTTCATTCGGGCAACTAATTGCACGCAGTGAATGCTCGCCGCTTTCTTAACGACTCATCTATTATTTCCCTCTTCAGGGTCGTTTAACCCGAACCTCTTCGAGCGTTGTTTAACGCACTCGGAGGTTCCACGCACTTTTAAATTGGCGCACTTTTGAGCGCCACCAAGTGGGCTGTAACCCTTCTCGCGCTTCTCTTCCTTTTCCAGTTGGTTGCTGCCGTTGGTCCCAGACTATGCTAGAGATAACTACTTATCATATTTCAAAACACTGCTGGAAATATACGGTTTGTTTCCAAACCCCGCTGCGTTCTCTAGTTCTATACCTGTTTGGAATACTTTACGATTGCTCTTCAGGAAAAGCGTATTAAATTGTTAGTGGACGGGGGTCTCGCGCATATCCACTTGTCCACTACAGTCTATGTTGGTGGAGGAGACATTTTGCCCTAATCGCCTGCCAGTATCTTGTGAATCTTCCGAACACATTGGGAGTTTTTCCGCATCCTAGGCCGTACATCAGAGAACTTTTGGCTGCTATTTTTTGGTCTGTCAGTTCCTTCACCGTATCGGGCGTCTACTCATCATTTAGTGTCATCAATTATTTGCAGATGGTAAATCATCAAGTTGGCAGACCGACTGTGGGTGAATTTGTAATATCACGGGAAGTGTAGTTGGCTGAATGCTTTGAAAAAAGACACAAAATTACGTTTTGTTGTGGAAAATAACTTTGCTTTAATGTATGGGAAACTGTCATTCACGATACAGAAGAGTGGGGTAATGTATTGGCCAAATACATTGGTGAAGTAGCTGAACTTTGTATTTTGGCTAACTGAAGGAATAAGTAGTAAAGTGATAATGAACGTGCACAGTACAAATAGTAGATAACTTTTTGTTGACGTCTGTTTGATAATCCACGAAATAGACGGTGTGACCTGGAATGAATTTAACGTTATTTACTTGTCACAACACAACTGGAAATGGAATATATTTAATAACACTACCTGCAAGTTAGAGATTTATGTGGCAGTGCTAATTTAACGTTTGTCGACGTGATGTGTTTGCTTCATTTACTGTTCACTTTCATCGTGCAGAATATGGTTTGACAGTATCTTAACTATTTCGTAAATTTCATTTGGCTAAAAAACCCGCTAGTAAGTAAAACACTACATGCTTTTCGGAAAGTTGAATGAATGAGCAGAAAAAACAGACGTTGTGTTTACAGTTTGAAACTTAACTACATTTGCGTTGACTCACAAGCAAGCAATAAGACGCTTCCTTTTTAAGTGTGAGTCAGATGAGGTGCGTTCTCTCGTCATGGCGGCACGACCTACGTCCCAGTAGTACGATCGTCTTCTGAATGACCTCAGGGTACGGCCAAGAAAAAGATCGCGCGTGGCTCAATCGGACGAGTTAATTCAATGCCACCTACATCCTGACTGTGTAGTGCGCTAAAACGCGATAAAAGCAACCGAAATGTTGAAAAAGCCAGTGTAACTAATCAGATTTTATAGTGAACAAACAGGTTACAGGCTGTTTCAAAGTAACCCAACTTATTAAAATGAATATACTCATAACTACGTCTTCTGGTCCTCTTCACTTTAAGAAAGAGTTGAGCATCCAACCCATGTCTTGAAACCTGCGACGGAAACAAGAATTTAAAACGCATTGAAAATGGTGCATTCAAGCTAATAAGTAATATACAGCGATAAAAGTTTCGGATCAACTTGAGGAGAACTTACAGTTGTTTCAGGAAATTAAATTATCCATGAACGTACATGGAGTGTAGCAAACAATTCAATAACATTTATTCAGATTTCACTGTCCACAATATATTTCCAGGCTGCTTAACATAAACGAAAGGCAGTTAGGGATTTCGCGAGCATTGGGCTTTAAGGTCGCTCCGAAAAGAAAACGGTCATTTTGGCGCGAATCTTTGTTTTCATTTACTTTCAGAAATATGGAATACAAAACTTCAGGCAAAATACCTACTATTCATCAATTGTAAGCAAGCAGTATCAATGAAAACATTCGAGTACATACAAAAAAGTGCCTGAAACACTAGTTTGGTAATAAGTAAATTTCCCGCCATTATTGTCAAAACGATCCATTATGAGCGTTAATTCACTTTTTCAGATCCTGTAAATGTGTTTACTGCCATCTCCAAGGTAGCATACACGATCCTTCCATCCGAGAATGGTCAATATTTGACTGATTCCCAGATTTCGGCGAAGTAGAAATTCGCGACCACACCATATTGGTATTGTATTTCAACAAGAATACCAACACTCTTGACAGTCAAACATGGATGACATGTTTCCAGCCGCTTTGTCTGTTCGAGGTTTAGACCTCTCCTTTTTTGCAAAATTTCACGTTGGTGTTGGTCGACGAAGTGTTGTTCCTGGAAGAGGCAGCAAGTGACAATATCATATGACCGTTTCCACCTTTGGTGAGTATGAGACAGTGTTAAAATGGGTATTATGTCCGATGTTATCACTGAAAACCTTCAGAATTTGATTCTGTTCCCTCTGTTGCCTTGTTTTCAACTTAACTGAAGCTACACGGCGTTCATACAAGACACAATACAGAAACAGGTCAACCGAAACTGCCTACCGACTACTGGAAGATGTGTTTTTTCAGACTGTCACCTTTTGATGTTCACAACGTCAACTAACTTTTGCCATGCTAAAAGATATTTTTATCAACAAGAAATACGACAGGATTGAAGGTGATAATTAACATGTAGCCTAAAGGCCTCAAACTAGGTGAAAGCAAGCTGGCGTCGTGGGTAAGTTGTGCCGAAGATGCAAACAGAGTGAAGGTATGACAATCGGTTTTAGACTGCTGACAAGCCAAACAACAACGCGTCCGACCGCCAATATGGTTGCTCATGTCGAACCAAACGAATCGTTTAGAGATAAGTTTCCTTGATGATTCGATTATTGGATTTGATATGTTGTGAAGGGCATCGAAAACAGTTTTCCACATTTCCTTAGGAACGGTAAATCTCCGCAATCCAGTAGAACAATGACGAAGAAGTAATACGCTCTGATGTGTTAGTTGCTGAGCGTTCATTGAGCCTTTGTATTTATCTGTGTCAGGATCGCTAGCTTGAATTCAAGCCAAAGTTCAGCAAAAAGTCGACGAAGCTGTCGAACGAGATGTTTGCCAGTTGGAATCTCGAGAGAGCGTAATGAATGACGACCAGTTCTGCCCGATACAACGTAAGTTAATGGTTTGTGGTCGATAAAAACACTAAATGTACCTCCTCCAATAAAGTGAAGGAAATGGTTAGTGGCCAAATAAATTGCCATTAGTGAACGGATGAACGTACTGTAACGCGTTTGTAGTGGCTGCAAAGAATTGGAGAAAAACGAAACAGGTTGCTACTTGTTATCAACCAATTGCTGAAGTACAGCCCCAACAACAAAATTTGACTCACCGGTCGTGATACTGGTAAGAGCGGAGGCATTCAAGTGATAAATAGATGTTGCATGTGCATTCATCTGCTTTATTAAGTTAAACGAACTGATTGATGTCTCAGATAATTCCAAGAGTTTAATCCGTTTGAAACTCAACAAACTAGTGAGTGGCTTCAACGTATCAGCAAGGCTAGATAGGGAACGGCCGTAGTAATTAACCATACCAATAAAACGACTAAACCGACGCACTGAAGTTGGTTGAGGGAAATCCTCGATGGCGGCCGCATTGATGGCAAGTGGACGTACTCCAGCTTAGTTCATATGGTGTCTAAGGGTGTCCACTGATAACACTCTTAATTCAAACTTGGATGGATAGATGACAATACCGAAATCGCTCAAGCGTTGAAAAACTTGGAACAAGTGTGTGCGGTGTTCCTCGGGGCTGGAGCTAGCGATTAAAATGTCATCGAATTAGGAATGAGCGAAGTCCAAACCACTTAACGCTTCGTCCGTTAGACGTTAGAAGGTTTGTCGCATCCGTAGATATTCAAACAATCCAAATGGCTTGGTGACTGTAGTTTTTGGAATGTCTTCTGCTACAGGGAATTGATGGTAAGCCCCTATCTGGTCAACGTTGGAGAATACAGTCTTCCTGTGCAGATCAAATGTGATATCATGAACGTGTCGAACAGGTTATCCATCTACGGCGGTGACTTGATTGGCAGTTCTGTAGTCTCTACCTGGATACCAGTCATTAGAGTCCTTTTTAGAAACCATGTGGAGTGGAGTAGACCATGGACTTTTCGAGGGTCGAATAATCTCATGTTGGAGCATCTGATCGAATTTCTTGCGGGCGACAGCGAGTTTGCCAGGAGCTGAACGTCTGGGTCTGGCAGCTACCGGTGGGCGACGTGTTGAGATATGATGAACAGTTCTGTGCTTAATGGACGATTGCTGGAAGTAAGGATCAAGTATTGCAGGAAATTGGGCAGGCAGCGAAGTATATTCCGGGTGAGCTTCAGTAAGTGTAACTAGTAGACTAAGAGAATCAACGTTTGCCGATTGACCTGTTACAATCAGGTTTTGTTGTTGGATCGAGCAGTAGGCGGTGTTTTATTTCTACCAAGATACAGAAGTTGTTAGGAGAATCTGCCCCAAAAAATGCAAATTGTACATCAGCAATAAGAAATATCCATCTCCAGGTGCATCCTGAGCCAAAGGACATGGTTACGGAACATAGACCGTAGGTTTGAATGAAAGAACCATTGGCAGCTTTGAGTGTTAGACCACAAAAAGATGAGATTTGATCTTGTGATGTGGCGGGAAGAACACTAACTTCAGCTCTTTTATCAATAAGGAAGTTGTGACCACTTTCCTTATCAAATATGAAAAACAGACGATTTAATGTTTGCAAACCAGCTGAGTTTGTTGCAGAACTCAATTGGCGCTGCCGTTTCCCAAGTGGTTGGATGTGAGAAAGAAAGCACATGCGGTGGTGCACAGTCTTGCACTAACTTCAAGGTTGCGATGAAAAATCATCTTCCATCTGTTGTGTAAGTTTTAGATGGGGAGTTGCTCAACGACCGACTGCGTGGACGAAAGTGAGCAGACGGTTGTGAGTGTGACTGAGACAGATGAGCTGTCAGTTGACTCGGTTAAAGCTGGATTTGTTGAATATTTCGCTGTTGTTTGCGGATCACGGACATTAACGGTGTTGCGTCAGGGGAGGTGTATGCCAAGTATGTAACTCCAGTGGCGTTGTTAGTTGATATGGTTTTGAGGATCTTATCCACCGAAGAAGCTGATCTGTCCAAACTCTGATTGGGAACAAACGAGAGTGCTAGTTATACGCGACCAGGTAGACATTGAACTAACGACTGTTTCAGTAAACATTCGTCCTTGGGTTTGTCACTGAGCAAAGTTCGCATGTGACGCAGAAGTTTGGAAGAACGAGGGTCACTGAGCTGCACACCGTTGAGCAATTGCTGTATTCGTTTGTGTCCGGACGTAGATACTCAGTTTAAGAGCTCCCGTTTGAAAACAGTACATGGATTAGTTGTGTCAAGATTGGCAACAATGCCCAGAACTTTGCGCATAGTTTCCGGTTACTGTACATCAAACACATAATCAAACATAATGGTCCGTTTGGTTATACGATGTTTGCGAAAAATAGTTTCAATCTATATAAACCACAGAGTTGGGCCCGATGGCTAGAAAATGGGAAGTTTGGCTGACCGTGTTGATACGGCTAGCTCCTCAAAGCTGTTGACATCAATGACATTGTGACTCATGTTTAATGATGGACGAATAACGAATAATGACAAACAATGAGCACAGGAGAAATGTTAAACGAATAGATACCAAACTGAATTTGCAGTGCAAGTGTGGGACGGGAAATTGATCCAAAAACGGGTCGCGGCACTAATTTGTAGTGGAACTGGTGAACGTGGTGGCTTGGGTATCCACCGACAACTAACGATATCACGACGATAGTTAATGAGAAGTTAAATTAGTAGTTTGGATATTTACTGTTGAGATCGGTATACAGGCTTAATGCAGTGTCGCTCCTCTGGACCGTGTTGTGTCCTGTTCAGTTGTCTTGTTCTCTGTTCCAACCCGGGTCCAACGGCGTCATACGTGCTCGCATATCGACTGCATCGAATCACATCCATTTGAAGCGTTCCAACTGGCTGAGTGTGCAGATGGTGACTGCGTGCGCGCTCTCAGGTGTGGAAAGGAGCTTTCGGGCCGGTGAATGCTTGGACGCGCACGTGTAGGTGGGGACAATGAGCGTCATCTAGACAAGACGGCTTGACGTGTGATGGGAGGTTTGAGAGAGCAAGACGAAGGTAACAGCGACATTGGACACGTCGGAAAACTGCCTGAGCAACTGTAGTTTCCACTTTAGTGCGAAACACTTGCGTTTATCTATTGTATTTGACCCGACGGTAGCCCATCAATCACGTAACCTCAATGGTATTCATAATCACACTATCCCACTTCAAACGTCCACTACTTGATTTTGAGCTAGAACCAAGTACTGAGAAAGCACTGTGTTCCTTCATGTTTTTTAGATAATTATTGCTTTCGTTAAAACATGAAAGCTCCCGATCTTCGAATAACTGTTTGTAGCCATGGAAATAATTCATTGCCTAAGAAGAGATGATGCAAACAATCGACTTTCGTTGAACTACACCAGTAAATGTGTGTATCAACACACATATCATCAGGCTTATATATATTACGGAACCACTTGCCAACAAAGGACAGTTAACTATCAAACATAATTGAAATCTGCCCTATCCCGCACGTCTATGGCTGCCCAATTACGCCTCGTTCTAACCGCCCGAGGGCCCATTATTCAAAATCGAGAACGCAGTTTGTATAACCATTATGCTTTTCACGTTATCTGCCTGTTCAGTTACAGTTGCAGTGACGTTTACATAAGCAGAGCAGATCGACAACTATTTTAGCGAGTAGCGGAACACGTCTCGAAATGGGTGAAACGACCGATACCGCAACAATCTAAAGCCGATGAGCCCGATACTCAAAATCCCGCATCATCGATTACTGAACATCTCATGATAACAAGACACAAAGTCGACCAACTTAACATGGTCAAATATTGTTACGCAGTCAGAACGCGAAGCTGCTAGCCTTTAGCAAAGCTATATCGATTAGACCTCGCCAGACGGCGCTATTTACAGGGCGTGGTTGAAGCAACTCATTATGTTGCCGAGGTGTTGATAACATAATACTTGGTGTAAATGTATGTGTGTATACGCTGTCTATCCGTGAATGCCCGTCATATATAACCGGCATGTTTTACGTGATCGACTGATGAGAATGAAAAAATGTTATTATATCGCAACATACATACCTTCTCTACGTTGGTGAAGTTGTTATGGGAAACCTAGTGATTTAAGTTTCTCGGACAAAAATTCCTTGTCACCTCAATTCACGTTAACCCAACTGAGCAATAGAAACGATCGTCTTAATGCACCCGGTACTCCTCCATCTTTAGTAACTGGCTGTTGTATGTCTTGTGAAACATCTACGAACAATAAGCAATTGACCTGCTCAGTGTCATAGGTGAATTCGCCGTGAATGTGACCGCTGGATTCATGCTGCGGTTTATAGGATATTTGTTAAGCATCCGGTGAATGGCCTTTTCTATCTGTATGTGGGCCGCATGCCGTCACACTCCACATTCACGTTCACCTGTATCAAACCCCATTTTAAAAAAGCGGCACTGTCAGCGTTGACTAAAAGAAGTCAGTTTCGACTCAAACTCATGGAAAATGGCCACAAGCACCTTCAAACCAGCACAACTGAGGATGTAAAATTCCGCGAGTTCTTAAAACGGGTTCTCGCTTAGACGGATGGGCAGTCAGCCTACCACCTCCACACATCCCACCAGAAGCTAAACTAATGGGCGTTACAAATTATCAAAACAACTCAGCAACCCACCGCATGTAGCTCTGCCTAGAAAAGTCGGTGATCAATCTAAACCATAACTATCACCCGAATTAATGGGCGTCTTGAAACAAACACAAAACCTTAACTAGGGTAGTGAGGAAATACGATCGTGCTATACTACACACACCATTGCTGTTCAGTAGCTGGGGCCAGAGCATACATTTTGACATTGAAGTAGCCGCAGGAAAAAACATCGGAGTACAGCATCGCCAGGAAGGAAGTGAGCATTGACATCTATAGCAACCGTGACTGCCTGGGCTAAGTACCGTACGCAGATGAGTATTTTTGTTTGTTTTCTTGTTGAAACGCACAGGCCACGTGTCGCTTCCCTGAATAAATAACCCTTGCACCATCCGCGTTATTGGCACACAACGCTAGTACTCTTGCCTCTTCGCCTAAATTGCTTCCTAACTGATTACGGGTCATATTAATCAAACTGCCTGAGATTTATGATCCGGGCTGTGCTAACAGAGAAGCACGCGATGGCAAATAACGGATTATTTCTATCAAACTCTCCTAAAACCGAAAAGTCCTTCGCGGGGAGGGACACGCAGCACACTGGAAGGCCAACATTGGCAAAAATCATATTTGACTCGTCAAATTATATGGATTAAGTTTTATTAACAGCTTCCGTCATCCCGGCACAGCGGTCAAAAATGTCAACATTAGGGATGACGCGACAAGGCCAGAGCACCTTGAAAGACGGGCTCGTAATTTATTGACACTATTCTCTGATCATGTCAGGCAAGGGTACAAAATTACGCACGAAATCCCAGAGAGTTCTGCCGCTACTCAGTGATCCACAGTAGACTGGGAATAACGGCGGTAGCGACTCATACATCCCGTATTCCTAGACTGGTGCATATACCTTTGCTCAGGATACTTAGATTCTTGCGAATCACCCCAGTATTAGAGACGATAGCATACTGTTTGTGCGTAGTTCAAAACTAAAGTACAGCTAAAGAGATCGACCGCCCAAGCAGAGACAAGCCATCAGGGAATTAAATCCCGTAAACACCCTATGGTGAGGTCATTATGCCGGTCGCCGGAATCAGCGACACACCTCCAACCCGACAAAAAGGTGGCCTGCGGCCGGTGTCGCAAATTTCCGAAATCAAAACAATCTTAGTATTGCTTCTGGAACCAAGCCCGTAATCAGTTGTAACAGGCAATCTAATAACTGTCGCTCTCTGACAGCAAACTCTCGGAGGTGTTCACACACCAATACATGGGGTTTACGAAACAAATTCTGTGAATTGCGTAAATTGTATGATGAGTGTTCTGTCCATTTAATCGCTAACACTGAGTCGTGGTTATCACCAGACATTAAGTTGACGTGTTTTCTTTACGGGGCGTAGGATCCCTCTGGAGATCGGGAAAAAGGTCAGGTGGCGCAGTTTCAGCATACACCTTGAAGCACCTCACCCCCCCTAGTTTCAGATTCTCCTCCCACTGATCGGTTAGACTCTCCCTGAATCAGCAATAGTACAGCTTGCGCAACAGTCGTTATCTGTTATCTTCCGAACGACACATCACTTGAAGATGAAGACTCACTTCATTTCTGAAGTTTGTCGGAACGAAGAACTTCCAAACTGCTCTAATTCTGGTAGAATGCAACCTTTATCATTTAAGTTTCGAGCTGCTGTCCTCATCTGACACAGCCGAATCCATGGTTATAGGATTTTCCAGTGGTGTTTCAAGCTTAGGTCCGATGTAACACATACAGACCTCGTTCATACAATAGAATTTTTCGATTTTACACCATCACACGAACCTATGATGTTAGCAAACATGTCGTATCGTTGGGCTGGGGTTAGGCGATCACGTCACTGTCTTGTCCTGCTTTACATGTTAAACACATGACTACAACATGCTCCCAAGAGCCAGTGTGCACTCCGCCACACAAATAAACCCGCCTTAAAAGACGCCCTGAATAAAGCAAACGGGACGCCTGACACACTCGTAACCGCGAATGACCATTGGGCAGTCTTCAATGCTACCGATTATAGGGCCATTTAGCAAAATATACCTCAAAGAATTGTTGGGCTGAAGAAAGTGAAGCATTGGCTAACGCGTAATACCGGCAACCGGATAGTTTTCAAATGCAAGGCATCGAATGTGATTCACATTGAAAGCACTGGAAATGCTCGCCAGAGAAACAGTGCGCAACAGATGCAATGTAGCTGCTAGACCTGACCATCATTTCCACCAGGACAACTTTGCGAAAAGGTCTAAATGGGACCCAGAGGCCTTCTACATGTATTTTTCCGGCGGTTACTAAATCTAAACTTGGTGTACCCCATATTGAGACCCTTGAGGGAAATACCAAAACGCACATTAAGGCGGTGGAATCTATTGCATCACAAGTGGTTGCTGTATATGCCACCCGATCTCATGTTGTGATAAACCGCCCTTGTGAACCATGGCTTAACAATGCCAGTGCTCTTGTGATCATCCGGGTACCTCAAGCGTCTGCTCTCAAGAAGCTAAGGTCTAAATATATATGTCCTCTGATTCGAACAACACACCACCTGGTTTCCTTATGGAGTACGCGGACTTCCTGGCGGTTCCATCACACGCAACATTTTGTTATTTATTAAACGATAGAAAAATCCCGAGCGAATGGAGGCAGTGTCATGTGATTCCATTTCAGTAGGGCGATACATCTGACAGCGCTGAAGAACTGTCGTCTAATCGCTTAACACACAATCATGCCAAAGACCCTGGAAAGTTTACCCTACGACATTATTCAACGTCGCATAAAAGAACACAATCTTCTTGTACCTCTTTAACATGAATTACGTCATGTACGTTCTTGCACAGCCAGGTTACTGATGATAAGTGACTCGTGGACCAAAATAATGGATTCTGGCAGCTGTGTTGATATGGTCTACCTGGAATTTGCAGAGGCATTAGACAGGCTGGATCATGGTACCTTACAAACCAGGGTGGAGGCTTACAGCATCTCAGGCCAACCGTTAGCCTGGCTGGAAAGATTCTTCTCGAACGGAACCTTCAATGTAAAAGCCCACAGTGAATACGTTTTCATACACCCGACCTATATGGAAGTACCCCACAGCCCCATTCTTGCCCAGCTACTAAACTCGCTATTCATTAAGAATGTCACTGTCACCGTGTAGTATGAGCGTCTGATTTATGATGACAATATGAAAATCAAAATACCAGCGCGGACCTCAAAGGATGGGAACATACTCCAGGCTAGTCTGGGTAAACTATTCCTCTGGGTGGCAGAAAATCATCTGCCCTTTAATATAAGCAAATGGCTGGTTGAAATTTTGGATCCCATTCGAAAACTATTATCCCCCCATTGCCTAACGGAATCTTTTGAACTAGCGGAGACAGTAGAATGCGTGCCGTCGAGTTCACAAGCTATGTATTCGATCGACGATGATCCCCTTTTTACTAACGTTCTTCTTCGATCGACAGTTGAGTTTTTGTGATTTTGTTTCCGGTCAAAACTGTGATATAGGTGTTCCAAATGAATGTTTTTAAGGATCTCAGTTTATTGTGTGCAGGAAACAACAAGTTCAATTTTGAGGGGCTTTCTTTTAGACAAGTAGATGGAGTAGCTATGGGTAGTCCGCTAGGCTCAACATTAGCAGACATCTTCTTGGGAATAACTGAACGACAAGTCTCTGATAATATTGCCAAAGCATTATTGCGCAAACGGTATGTTGATCATATTTTGATTTTTACGGATACTAATCATTTTGATTTATTGTTAAATCTTCTTAACTCTATTCATCCCAGCCTATCCGTGTCCCACGAAATAGAATCAAATGGCAATTTAACTTTTTCAGATGTACTCATCACTAAGCGTGAGGATGGTACATTACAGCGACCGATCCATTGCAAGGCAACATGGGGCGGACAATATCTTCAGTTTTCAAGCTTAGCCCCGATAGCATACAAGAGTGGTTTGGTCAACACTCTATTCCATA